>PVJO010028143.1:0-18610 GCA_004026905.1 Hystrix cristata
AAGTCCGCTCCAGATGCCCATTCATTCTTTTACTCACAAGTTCATTTCAACAAATACTTGTTGAGTGACTACTATGTATATGCCAGACATTGAGGCCCTGGGGTCACAGCAGTAAACAAAATAAAGACTTAGTACTGCCATCATGGAGTTTTTATTCTAGTAGGTGGAAACAGACAATAAACAAATAAAGAAAATATGTAGTTGAGTGGAAATAACAGATGGCATGAAAAAAAAAACAGGGCAGAGGAATGGGTAGGATGACATAGATACCAGTTTGCCAGAGACACTGTCAGGAGCCAACAACTCTGCACCCACCTGCAGACCATCACAGGATGACTCCGGCGCTCCACCGCGTGCTCCCCCATCTCCCCAGTTCACTCTCACCTGCTAGATAGGGAGCACTTTAAGGAAACAATCCTGGGCTCCTCACCTGTAGCCTTAGTTGACAAGGTCCTAAGGCAAGAAAGCTTGCTAGTATTGGGTTTGCGGAATAACAGGCCTGGCTGGCAGGCCCCAGGTCAAACGTTTATTCTGTACCCATCTAGTTCTTGATACAGATAACTTAGCACACCTGTGTTCTGCTGATGCCTGTAAACAAAGACTGCGCTTTGCAGGAGTAGCCATTCTGCTCATCAGGCTGTTGGTTCCACCGGGTCCCAGGTGTCCTGTGTGAATCTGTTTCATCCCCCACCGCTCCTCTGCCCTGTTCAGTGTGGGTCACGGCAACACACTCTATTTTTGCCCCTCCCCCGATGTTACATCTTGTGAAGGTAGATTTTTACCTAGGGTTCATTAAAAAACTGAAGTCAAAAGAATTGGAGTTATAAGTTCAGAAGGAAAAATAAAATCACTTTATTGGACAGGTAAAAAAATGGGAAAGCAAAATCATTTTATTGGGAAAAGGAGAGAAAATAAGTAAATAGATAGCTACCTTGCTAGAGTAAGGTAGGAAGCCCAGAGCTGGCACTTGGGGGTCTTTATTCTCATCCTCTTTTATTACATGATGAGAAAGGGACTGTCCCCCTTGAGAGTTGTTGTAACTTGTCTGGCTATTCTGGTTTCTGAGACCCTGATGTGGCCATTGCCCCTTCCGTTGCCTACATGTGCATCTTGGATAAGCACTTCTGTGGTCTCTTTGTGCCATCTAGGGGCTTATCCTGTGAGATTTACAGCAGAGTTACATTCAAGGCTGAATTAGTAAAAAGAACATGTGCGTTTTAGTATATTAATATGGTGAGCAAATAATAAAATATACTTATATATAGGTATGTGAGTATCTAGGTATTAGTGTATATTTTATATACTAAGAGAGTTTTTTATAATATACTCCCCTTCCCACTTCGTTTCTTTTTGGCTTCATTGGAGGTGGAGGGAGGAGAAAATTAGGGCCAGGCTGTCTTACCAGCTCTCTCTGTTTTTCTTAGCTACTCTCTTGAGTGGGAATTTAATTCTTTGTTTGCCAGAAACTTCACTGAGGTGATGCAGGAGGGTATGGGGTTCAGAGAGGATATTTCCAGGTTCTTTGTTTGCACAGGCAATGAATTGCAGGAGCGAATTTTAGGGTATTAAGGGGGTTTATTTAAGTAACAAAAGGGAGACTGGTTTAGCCAGGTGAATAAAATAGCCAGCAGTTAGGGATCTGAAAAGGAGTAGGAGGCCAGAGAGCTAAAGATAGGGCATGGGTTGGGGAGCAGCGAGCAAAGGGGGCTTAAGAGGGCAAGCGCGTAAGAGAAGGGGGAGAGCAAGAAGCTCCTGGTGCCATTCACATTTATCTGGATTCTATTCTCATGAGAGTTTCTCAATGCTGTGAGAAGAGGGGCGATTGGAATTTCACACCCCAGGCTGTCATCAGGTCAAGGTCACTCCCCCAAGGTCATGTCCATCTTCCCAGCAAGGTCAGGCCACGCCCTATTCCTACCTCAGAGGCACTTTAATTTTCCCTGCCTTTTCCCCAACTTTCCCTATACTGGCATGCACTACTAATAGTGCCCCCTCTTTTGTACTTTTTTTCTTTTTTCTTTTTTTTTTTTTTTGGTGCCGGGGATCAAACTCAGGGCCTTGTGCTTGCTAGGTGAGCACTCTAACCACTGAGCTAAATCCCCAGCCCCCAGTTCCCCCTTTTTATTCTTGAAAACATCCTGGTTTTACAAAGCATTAAATGGTTACCCCGCAGACAGTAGAGTAGGAGGGAAGAATGATACATTTTTCAACAGTTGAGAAGGTTTCCGTGAAGAGGTACATTTGAGCCTGGTATGGTGGTGCACACCTGTAATCTCAGCACTCTGGCAGGATGAGGCAGGAGGACTGCAACTTCAAAGCCAGCCTGACAGCTCAGCAACTCAGCAAGAACCTGTCTGGAAATGTTAAAAGGGCTGGGGATATAACACAGTGTGAAAGCTCTGGGTCCAATCTCTAGTCACACTGTACACACACGTACACATTCGCACAAGGGACATTTGAGTCCTGTGAATTGATTGCTGGGGGAACATCATTCCAAGTGAAGCGAACAGCAAGTGCAAAGGTTCTGGGCAGAAGTGAGGAAGATCAGGTTATTTAACCTGTCTGTGCTTTAGTTTCCTCCCTTATAAAGTGAGCTAATACTGTATAGCCAGGTGTGGTGGTACACACCTGTAATCCCAGCACTCTGGGAGGCTGAAGCAGGAGGATTGAAAGTTTGAGGCCAGCCTAGGCAACTTAGCAAAACCCCATCTCAAAATAAAAGATAGAAAAGCACTAGAGGTGTGGCTGAGTGTGAAGGCTCTGAGTTCATTCCTTACTACTCAAAAGATGAAGCAAGTTATTTTCTGTCTTATAGGGCTTTTGTGAAGATTTAATGAGGAACCAGAGGTAAAGCACTTCGAACTGTGCTAGGCACATGATAAGTACTTCAGAAAATGGAAGCTACTTTTATTTATGGAGGGCTAAATACAATAGCAATTATAATTTGATTCCTAGCATCCGACCACTAGTTCTTCTGGGAACAGTGGCTTCCCTCAGTGGATCACTGAGACCACCTCTCACTGTGGAAGCCCCTCCTCTGTCCCATCCATTATGTGGTTTGTAACAAGAACCCGACTGATAGCACCACTGAGTGACTATGTTTTGATTACTATATAGCAGACAGGATAAAGCACTTTAACCTAGTAACCTAAAAACAGATCCTCAAATATGAGAGTTATTTCTTTCCTGTGTAACAGTCCAGATCTGTTGCTTCCTCCTCTGAATCTATTCCTTTTGTCTGTCCCCTTTCTACTCAGCAAGAAGGAGTAGAAAGTAGAAACCAAGTCACTAAGAAGTTGATCCAAAATTCAAAGCACCCCTTCCCTTCACCTCCTATTGGCCAGAACCCAGTCACATGACTCATGAAGCTGCAAAGGATGCTGGGGAATGTATTCTTTAGTAGGGCAGCTATGGGCTCTGCTAGAATCTTGGGGTATTAATACTAAAAGGAAGTAGGAAAGGAAGGATTGGGGGGATGATTAGTAGACTCTACCATAGTTTTGATATTTTAAACTGCAAGTAACAGATTAATCAAGAAGTTTAAATAGTGTAAATAATTCATTTATTAGCTCACAACATTTCAAGAGGCAAGAGTCCCAGGTGTCATTCAGGAACTTTATGATATGAAAGACTTGAGATCTTCTTGTCCTTTTGCCCTACCTGCCTCAGCATGTTGTTTGAATCTTTACTATTTTTACTTTATGGTCACGCGATGGCCACCAAATTCCACACATCATATGAAGGCACAAAAACATGTGCAAAAAGAAGAGAGGTGCTACCTCTCTGTATTTGGGAGGAAACTTGGTTTCAAGTCCTTCTTCCCATCAGACTGCCCCTTCAGTACAGTGGCCTCAGCTGGTCTATGTGACTTTGTGTGCAGAGGAAGCTGACAAGTAAGGAGCTGGCAGGCATATGTCAGCAGACAGAGATGTGCTATACAAGCCAGGAGATGGAGCCGGGCAGAGCTACGGGGGGGCATTCCCAAGTGCCTGGCACTTTGTGACCCAGACACCTACATCCTTTCTCTGAGTTCCATAGGGATGACTGGAGATGAATGGTGGCATGCACTTGTAATCTTAGCAGTCTGGGAAGCCACGGCAGGAGGATCGCAAGTTGGAGTCCAGCGTGGGCAATTTTGCAAGACCCTGCCTCAGTTTGAAGGCCCTAGGCTCAACCCCCCGTCACATGCATGCACGCGCGCACACACACACACACACACACACACACACACACACACACGAATGGGGAGTCAGCTCTGGCCAGTTACTATTAGAATTAAGTACGATGATGACTGTGAACATGCCTGCAGACTCTTTTCATGTGCTCATTTTCCTCCCTGCACAGTCACTGGGGCCTGGTTTGAAATACCAAAGAGGGGCCCTTTGGTCCAAGGGTTGCTATGACACCAATGTCCTTGGTTCTGGGTTTCATTCATACACACAGCAGGACCCTTTTTCAAACACTAGACTCTTTATGTTGGCATAATGTGGTTTCCAGCACCTTTTATCAGCCTGTACTGCTCAAAGCTTACCCAGAACCAGTCTAATTCATAACACCCAGTTTCTCAAGTCTGTGGTTTGATTATCATAATTTTTTGTGTTTATGCAGCCATCTCTATGGTTACCAGACCGTCTGAACCTCTGCTTTAGAAATCTACTTTGCAAACATATTTACAAGAGCCAGGCTAGCTATGGTCGGACTGCCTTCTTCAAACTCAGTAACTTTCAGTAGCTCCCCACTGTGCTTAGGATAAAGACCTGATCCTAATGCATCCCATGAGGCCCTGCATTCTCTTCCAGACCCTTCTCCCACCAGACTCTCCCTTGTTCTCTGCTCTTCAGACACCTTTACATTCTCTCAATCCTTGCCAGCTCCCTCTTGCCACAGAAACTTTGCAGCCACTATTTCCCCTGGCAGAAGTGTTCTCCGCTCCCTTCATCACCTATACCCATGCAGGTGTCCTTCCCTTCTCAGCTCAGGTGGCGCTTCCCTGGGAGAGCCCTTCCTGGCCCCTCGGAAAGGAGGAAATGAAGCTCTACAAGTCCAGTGTCCCCAGGAACCTCTTCTCCTTTGTGCTGTCACAGATTCCCTTTTGTTTGTTTGCAGGACTAACCCGTGTCTGTCTTCCCCACTAGCTGTCCACCAGCCAGTGAGCTTGTCTGTTTCCCACTCTACAGCAGCACCTGAGCGGAAAGGCAACCGTGCTTAAGAGTGGGCTCATGATAAGATAAAACTGCATTTAAATATTGCCTGTTTTATTTTATTTTTGGACTGCTGAAGGGTGAAGGAGTGACACCGACAGCTTTTTGTTTGCCAGGATCTCTACTGGCAGTTAGAGGCGGAGTGAAGAGCCAAGAGGCTGTGAGCAGAAGATGAGATGATTCAGAGGTGGAAGCCTGGTGGGGTGGGGAAGTTGGGTCTCCAAATGCTGCAGGAAAACGAGAAGACTGATAAATTAAGCACTAAGGGCAGAGTGGTGGCAACACTCTTCACTGGTGCCAAAGCAGACAGTGAAACAGATTCAAGTGTAAGTGACTGTAACATGAAACTTTGGGGGGTCATCTTAGATCCAAACTGTAACACTGGTTTATTTGGAGTGTCATTGCAAGAAATTCCAGGGGGAGGTGGGGACAGGAAGGCAGCCGGTGAAAGGTGAGTTGGCAAGCTGGTTTCCACTCCTCGAAACCGGAGCTCAGTCCTGCTGGGGACAGGAGCCCACGCGCAGAGCTCACGCCTCACACCCTCAAGCCGGGGACGGGGTCGTCTTTATAGGCCTCCTCTGTCCGGTAGCTCTTGGCTGAGGGGTGTTGCTCCCTCTGTGCCCCGGGCCCGCACAGGCAGGTGTGACACCGGCTGCCAGCCGTGTGCACGGAAGCGGCCAGGGCCAGGGCGAGCACAGCCGTGACGGTGTGGCCAGCAGGAAGATCACAGTTGAGCTTAGCTGGGCAGTTTAGTAACTTAGGGCTTGTCTCAAAGTAAAAACTTTAAAAAGGGCTGCAGATGTAGCTCAGTGTGAAGGCCTGGCTTCATTCCGCAGTATCATCACCCCCCAAAAAATTCCTCTCATGAAGCTTCTCTTTGGTGGGAAAGACAGTAAACACCCAAATAAGATACATAGTAGATCAAGATCATAGATGTTTGCCCACCTGCTGCAGCCAAGTCTTAGGACGCCAGATACATAAATCCCCATTGCCTGCGTACACATAATCCAGCCCTGCTGTCCCCTCTGAGGGCGTCTAGCTCCCTTTTTTTCTTTTTGATCAAGTTAATCAGTAAATCCTCAGGGTCATCTCAGCAAATGTCTGTGATAGGTGCATTATAGGGGCATGTAACACCCACGTTTATTTTTTGGAAGCATTTCTATTAATGAATTAGTAATTCTGAGTTTATTATATTAATCAATGTGTACTTAACAGGAAAATAAAATACCAGTAAAATAAAATATTAAATTTTTAATATGTAATGAGGATTAGAATCCACATCAACATTTGCAACGTCAACTGTACACTTGCTTATAAAACCTAAAAAATAATAGCAGAAATATATTCTTATGTAAACTACAATGAAAATACAAACAAAAGTGTACCATAGAAATAATCTTAGCTTCAATTATCACACCCAAGGCAGTCTTCACACATGAAAACTGCATGTTCCATACACAACAAACATGTTCCATACATGTTCCATACACAATACACTGCATGTTCCATATAGAATACACATAGTGAGCTTGACCTGGCTGGGAAGATGGACAGGACCTTGAGGAGTGGCCTTGACCTGACGTCAGCCTGGGGCACGAAATTCCAATCGCCCCTCTTCTCACCCAATGGGGAAACTCTCACAACAGAATCCAGATAAATGTGAATGGCACCACGAGCTTGCCCTCTGCTGTTTTGCCCTCTCGCTCTCTTAAACCCCCTTTGCTCCCTGCTCCCTAACCTGTGCTCCATCTTTAGCTCCCTGGCCTCCCGCTCCTTTTCAGATCCCTAACTGCGGCAGTGGCTGGCTATTTTATTCACCTGGCTAAAGCAGTCTCCCTTTTGTTACTTAAATAAACTCCCTTAATACCCTAAAATTCACTCCCGCAACTCATTGCCTGCACGCATAAAGAACCTGGAAATATCCTCTCTGAACCCCATACCCTCCTGCGTCAATAGCATGTGTGGAATACATAGTTCACACACGTGTACGTGGCATGTATGTTTTGTTTTCGTGTCCCTTTTTTTAGAGCACAGTTGACATCTTTTTTGTTTGCCTGTTGTCCTAATAAATCTTTGTGATGTCGCACCTGCCCGTTCACCTGTCAGTACTCCAGTCTGCTCCAGAATTTTTTATGCGTAGTTCCTTGGGCAGAAACATTTTGTTCTTCCTCTGCTGTAAGTCATCTTTGATCAGTTCCAGTCCAATCCTCTCAGAAAATTTCTCCACGCTATTTTGCACTTATTTTGTTTGTAAACTATGAAACTATTTATGCCAGACATGTTTAGGATGGCATAAAACACATCACTGGCTTTGCGTTTCGAGTGACATAATAATTGCTGCATAACTCATCAACATCTACTCCGTCTTTGGTTTTGTTGTAAAAAATGACCAACTCTGGCTTCATTTGTGTTGAGGTATCTCTCTTAATCTTGCCATCATGGTGCCATGTTGACATCAGCAATACCAGTTTGTCTTTCTTTGTCATATACAAGGCCAGTGTTATGTCTCTCTGAAATCCAGACTGTACTCTACTGTGCTTTATTTCAAACTTGCAACATTTCTCTGGGAATTTCTGCTTTGTTCTTGCATATAGTTGCTATGCTGATCAACTGGTACTCTTAGCAAATGTGACATCAGTACGTAACTGGCAAACTAATTGTCGAATGTCAAGTTCCGATTAGTTTGGGAGATAGGAGTAACAAGTCTGTTTACACCATCATTTGGTTTATTACTGTACACGTAAAGACCTGGTGACTGAATTCCAAGATAAATTTCTAAACTGAAAGTATAGTATGTCTTCACATCCACCAGGGCACATATTTTTATACTGTATTTTGAAGGCTTATTTGGCAAATGCCGCCTAAAGCTACAGCAACCACAAAATGCTGCAAAATGTTTGTCAATAGTCCTGTGTTCAGACAATGTGTAAATTGCTTGGCTCAAACCTCTCAAACAATAAGCAGATAGCAGCCAGATTATTGGTTCATTTTCTTTCTTGGTGGGTGGTTTTGTCATCAAACTGTAGGCAATTTTGAAGGAAATCAAACCTCAGTGTTATTGTTATTCTACAAACCTCAAGCCCACATCTATCACTTCTCCATAAATCTTTTACATTCCTGAGATTACCATGAGGAAGTCCTGTTAACTTGTTAGGTACAGCAACCCTATGAGTTCTTTTATTTTTTTATTTTTTTTTTTTTAATTTTTTGAGGCAGGGTCTCGCTATGTAGTTCAGACTGGCCTCAAACTTCTGGCAATCCTCCTGCCTCTGCCTCCCAAGTGCTGGGATTATAGGCATGCACCACCATGCCTGGCTCAATTCAGATACTGAAGTGTCATAATAAACACATTTTCAGGTATAACTGTCCGTGCATACAAAACATTTTACTTGCATTTCATTTTTTGTGTGTTTCACATTTTCCAACACTGAATTGCAGTGCTAGCCTTCCACCCAATAGGTTTCACCCCAGCCAAGAGCCAAATAACATGTTTTGACCTACTTCTAACTTTGGATCGTTCAGGTATATGTGACCATTTTTTAGCATTTTGACTAGTCAAATATTCATCTACATTACTGTTTTCTTCCTCATCTGAATCACGAAGATCTTCATTCTGTGCTTTTCTGTGTCTCATATCTTGCTAACTTCTTTGGCTCACACAATCCAAGTCATCCTTGGTAGCCAAGTCACCTGATGACTCACTTTCAACCTCCCAAAGTTGTAAAAGTGGATTTTCATATGATATTGTACTGAATTGGGCTACTTCTACAAGAAAAATCAAAAGGAAACATTTAATAAAAAATTATAAATACACAAAAATGTAACACGATTCATACCAGAGGTGAGACTGACCTGTTTACATTTTGACATACATGTATACACCTTGCTGTTCATTGTACCAAGTGGATGAACACAAAATTGCTCCCTGTATTCTTCAGCACAGCTACCAAGATGCACAGCAGGCTACTGTTATGCTAAAGTACATATTTTCATTGGAAAATGAAAATTTTCGTAGATATGGGTGTATTGTACCCCTCATGATGCCTTAACAGTGATGGACCCTGTATTTGCTAGTTATCGCTGTGTAACAAATTACCCCAAATTTAAAGCTTTAAAGCAACAAACATAATCTCATGGTTTCTAGGTTGGGGGATATATTGTTAACAGCTCTGAGTGTTATCATTCTAAACAACCACTCTTGCCACACTACCCAGGATAACAAATCCCAAATAGATCTACAGGACTGTTGATAAGCCCATGCTACCTGAGGAATTAAGCACAAGTGGATTTATAGGAACACCAAAGCAAGTTTTTAAGGGGGCCTGTGCTGCTGCACAGAGGGGCAGTGCACAAAAGGGAGCCCTCTTAGGCTCACCAGAGCAGTGGCCAAGGAGTGCCGCTTAGATAGCAGCCGCAGGCCTGTCTCAGACAGGGACAGGGCTGAAAGCTTGTTAGGAATGTTGAGTATGCAAATATGGAGCCCAGATCCCTCCCTTCCTGATTGTAGCCACTCCAGGGTGCCCTCCCTTCTTCTAAAAGGCAACAGTATTGGGAATGAGGGAGAGACACCAAAGTGCCTGTCTGGCTGCACTCATGTGGGGGTGTAGAATGGTGGTTTGATAGCCAGGGAGGACACTGCAGCAAGTTGTCCCACCCCATGGTAGGAGAAGGGGGTGAGGGGAAACAAAGGGGAGGAGGGGCTGACGGCCACTGGCCAGGCCACATTCCCCCTCCAGGAAAAATGATAAAGTCAGGCCCGTCTCCTCTGCCTTAGTATTAGCCACTTTGTCATCACCGCCACAAAATGCCCATACTGACACGTTAAAGGAAGAGGTTTATTTCAGCTGGCTCTAAGGCAGAAACAGTGTGGTGGAAGGGCCTGGTGGAGGACAGCTCGTCAACCCAGGGCGGCTGGGAAGCAGAGAGGGAAAGGAGAGGGGCCAGAGACAAGAACACACCTTCCGGGACACCCCAGGAACCGGCCTCCAAGCAGACCCCGCCTCCTAACAGTGCGTGCAGCTCCGACCCCATCAGCGGGTGGAGTATAGTGTCCCCGATCCAGTGATCCAGTCACCCTCCAAACATGTGAGACTTGAGGGGGCATTTCAGACCTAAAACATAACAAAGATTGAGCAGTTTAGCCCCAAACAAGAGTCTCTGTTAGAAGTGAGCCACTACCTCCCACCTACTCTCCAGGAAAGGGGATGGCCTGGGCCTGAATGGGGGCGTAGGGAAAGGAAGGGAAAAGATAGGCTTTATTCAAAATTCATAGGAACTCTTGTAAAATGCAGCTCCTGCCTCTACAGGTAGACTGTACAGTTAGAGCAATTAGAAAGACAAAGGCGAGAGAAACTAAACCAAGAGAGGGGGAGGCAGTTACTGTAAGAATATATCCAAAAGAGTTATCAAAACAAGGAGGAAGCCAGAAACATAAAAGCCCCCTCACCCACCTCTGATAAAATCCAAAGGAAATAATGGGCAGCCACCTAAGGACTGTTATTTAATACATACAACACACAGACCTGCACATATACACACATTTGTGTATTCTCACTTTAACATCACTATGTTTTTGCACCAGATCCACACTTGTCCCCTCAATCATTAACTCTAATTTATCTTTCTATAAGCTCCCCCACATTTATCCATCGTGAAAGGACAGGAAGAAATCAAAAGGCCAGAAAAAAATGTAGACTGAGGTGCCCAAGGTTAGGATCAAAGACGGTCAGAGGTCAAATGGTGACAATTTCCAGGTGCCCACATGGGGAATGGGAGAAATCACTAGTCATAAATGAAAAGGAGCAGAGGACAAAACCCCACGGGTACTCACTTCTGGTGCTCCCTGGTACCCATGAGTAGCTGTCTACTTTTTTTTCATCCTTTTCCAAATAAGCCATCTTCCTTTATTTTAAACTCTGCCTCTTTGATTCATCACTGTTGCTAAGTTTACAATCCCAGTAGCTGGGTGTTCCAGACAAAGAGTGGTGCACACATTCCCCCGCCACGATGGGGCAGGCAAAGTGGTCATTAGGAGCCATCTTTGAAGCTGCATCTGACACCATCCAATTATAAGTTTTCCTTCCTCCTTTTACTATAGATAACTGCAGTACAATTGGGGCTACAGGGCACTCCCCTCTACTCACTGCTAGACCACACCCCTCCACTCACTTGAATTTAGAACAGAGTGAATTGTGGGAAAGGACACAGGCGGTAGACACAGCTGACATGACTCGGCACCCTGTCAATCACTCTGTCCATCATTCTCTGAAAGACCCAGGGGAGGTGTGCTGGGCCCAGTCCAACATTCAAATTCTGAAGCCCAGCATGTCCAGCACTTGTGCCATTTTCCTTTCTGCAAGCACAAGCCCGCTCACTCTGTGTACCTTCAACATTTAAACTTCTTTAAACTTTGCTGCTTTTTGCTTACTGTCATGTGGTCATGTACCACCTTCTATGCTTTGTTCATCCTGCGCGAGAACCTGAAAACCTGTTCCAGGACCCGATCACAGTGAGTTCGAGGCCAGCCTGGGCCATGTAGTTAGTTCAAGACCAGCCTGAACTGCATAGTGAGACCCTGTCCAAAAAAAAACAAAAAAACAAAAAAACAACAAACATAAGAATCCAGACAGGCTAATGAACACAGTATATCACTGCTCCACAGTGTCCAGGGTCCTGATTGGAAGTTTCGATATCTGGGAGTGGGGGCCATCTGAGGGCTCATTCTGGAGCTAGGACGAGAGACCCTGGACTAGGACCACCCTGGAGCCTCTGCTGGTGTGGACTTCCTCACAGCATGGTGGGTCGTTGGCCTTCTACACAGAGGCTCAGAACGCCTGTGTCCCAGGAAGCCAGGCTTTGAGTCACACAGTGCTCTTCTGTGCACCCTATTGGTCAAAACCCACCTAGATTTTAAGACAGAGGACCATGAGTTTTGTAGCCATGGCGTCGAGATGTTTCCCTGCCCTACCCTTGTGCCCTCTGCTTGGCCTACCCAAATCCCCAACCCAGCCTAATCTTGTTTATCGTTGAAGACAAAATGCCTCTAGGCCAGAGGTCCCACGAGCAAGCCCAAACCAGGGTTAGATCTATTATGGCTGTCAGAGTGAACACCATGCAACCTCTAACTTTGTTATAATCCCATCTGCATGCTCAATGACAATGCCACCCCAGTGCCATGAAACTTGAGAGCTGCCATGCTGGTGACTTGAAAGAACATAAAAGGACCCAGAAGAGGTAGCACCCAAATTTCTGGAAAATCACTGTGCATTTCTAGAAAAGACATGATTACACCTCCTCTTCACTAGCCCATCCCTGTCCCTCATTTCTTTTATCTTATATCTGTGACCTTCCAACCATTAAGAAGTCGGTTTGTGAGTTTAACTCAATTTCTGTTATTCTTGGCCAAGAATAAAAGTCTCCTTCGCTGCTCAGTCAGTGCCCAGTGTTGGGTTAGAAATTGGTACAAAACTATTATTCTCAGAACTGTACACAGGCCCCCTGGCACCAAAAGTCTCGTCGATGCTGTCTCTGGCAAGATAACTGCCTGTGTCCACGGCATGCGGTTCCTGCTAGGAGAAGGCACATGCCTCGCCCCATAAGGCTTGGTTAGTGTGAACATGGCTACTTTCACACGTGTGTGACCCTGCACTCAGGCTGGGGAATCCTGCACCCCAGCAAGTCCGTGTGCTGGCTGAGTGAGAACTCTAGAGCTCCCTTCCCAGCCCCGAGTTGCTCCCCTTCCAGTGCACAAGTTCTCATCACCCTCTCTCCAATCTGCCCACTCTACTCCATCTGTACTCTCCCCTGAGCCAAACTTTCCTCTGCCAGCAGGCTCCCAAGTGGCTCCTGCTCCTGCTCCTATAACCCCTTTAGAACTTCCATTTACTTGTCAACTGGGATAAAACCTATGTTCCTGACCACCCCAAGGCCTTAAAGGATCAGGCCTTAGCCGGTCCTTTCCAGGGCTTCTCCCCCTCCGTTCTGCCTGTCCACATGCAGACGCCAAACCCTGCTTTCATTTCTGCTGTTCTTTGTGCCCCTCCAGCTTGTTCTCACCTAGGGCTTTTGTTCTTGCTTTTCCTTCCACCTGGACCCCCAGATCTCTGCCCAGGTGTCCCCTCCGGTGTCCCCATCTGCCTGTTAGTGGGAGGATCTCTCAGTCCTGTGTTCTTGATGAAAGGATTCAGCCAGGAGACAGAAAAACACTGTGAAAGTAGACACAGAATTTATTGCAAAGTGCAAAACAGTGCAAGGTAAAAGCGTACCCTTAAGAGAAAAAATGGGCAAAGCTCCGGTGTACCAGTGGGTTTGTTTCTTTTTATGTAGGGGACAGTAACAGGACTTAGGGACCTATAGCGATTATCATTGCTCTATTTCCATGGTGATCATGCCTTCCACATTCTGTCTTAAAAGTTACTCCAGGGCTCGGGATTTAGCTCAGTGGTAAGGCGCTTGCCTAGCAAGCACAAGGCCCTGAGTTGGATCTGCAGCACCAAAAAAAAAAAAACTTACTCCAGAATGTTCATCTTTTACTGTTGTAAAAGGTCTTTGCTTTTTCCAGGTGGTCAGTTTTTCTTGAAGTACACTATTATACTCTAAGTTTTATTTTGCTATGTGTACTCTGGGTCTATCTTGAAATGTTACTTTTGCTGTCCTTTTTGTTCTTGGTGTGCCATTGGCCATAGCAACCAGCAGTGCTGAGTGTGCGGCGGCCTGGTTTTAAGAAAAAATGACCCCAAAGTCTGGGCCGACCACGCAGTGTAGCTCCGCGCGCCACCTTAACACTTCTCTACGCTGCAAGGGACGTTTTTGACTGGAGGCCTAACAGATGATTATAAATGTGTTTTACTCTGTGGTCTTTATTTCTTTAACTGGCAGAGCATGTTTTTTGATGTCTTTTGTTCCCCAAAGCTGCTAATGTTTAGCTACATGTCCAGCATGTCCAGCATCACTGTGGTTTAATTCTACGCCCAGCCTTGGTCAGTGGCTGGTACAGTATTTTTGTGGCTCCTTCTGTTTGGGGTTTTTTTCGTTTTGTTTTTTTGGTGCTGGGGATTGAACTCTGGGTTTTGCACTTGCTAGGGTAGCATGCTACAGCTGAACTAAATCTCCAACTGTGGCTCCTTTTGTTATTTATTTTTCTTCTGCCCCTGGAACATAAGCTCCTTAAGAACAGAACCTTACCAACCGACCCACCCAGGCCCCGGGAAGCACCTGGCACGGTGTAGGTGTCCAAACCTTAGTGTGCGACGAATGGGTGGTGAGAATGTACCTGAACGGCTCGTGCGTGGTGTGTGTGTGTGTGTGTGTGTGTGTGTGTGTGTGCGCGCGCGCGCGCGCGTGTGCACGCTGGGGCGGCAAGCAAGTGTGGACCACAGTGACTAGGGACTCGCCTATCGCGACAAGGCCAGGGACCAGGCGTGCCTTCCCCCAGGGAGAATTGGCGGGACTGGAGGACAGCGTGCGTCCCGCCTCCAGCTGGGGCCCATCGGCGACGTGGCGACTGCGCGGCGCGGGAGGCAGGGAGGGGCGCAGCCGGGCGGGCCGGAAAGTTTGCCTTGCCCGGCGGCGGTGGCGGCGGTGGCGGCCTCGGAGGGGACCGGCCGGCGGGGAGGGGATGCGCGCCCGGCCCCAGCGCCCCCAGCACGCCCGCCCGCGGAGCCCGGCTCGCCATGGGTAAGTAAGTCCCCATAGGGCTACCCGGACCCCGGCCATCCTCGGCCTGTGCCCCCGCCTCTGCGGTCCCCACCCGCCCGGCTCCGCTCCTCCTGCGGGACAGCAGGCCGGGCTGGGGCCGGGCGCCGCCTTCCTTCGCCCTGCCCACTAAGGGAAAGTGGCTGATAGCGAGCCCACTGGGCGGTGCCCGGCCGACCCCAGTCCTGACCACCCAGGCGCAGGAGCCTCTCTGTTCTGCAGAGGAGGAACCCGAGGCTCCCAAAGGAGCGCCGTTCATCAGCTTGTGGAGTCCTAAGGTGCCTGCACTGTTCGGGCCTGCAGTAGGCAAAGCAGGCAAAACTCCAGGCCCCAGGGACAGCCCGGTGCAGGACTGGGGGTGGTGGGGAATTTCTGTGCTCCTCTCTGGATCCAGAGGTTCCAAGGGCCATTCGTCCCCTCGTTCTTTAGTGAGCATCTACTTTGTACCATACATATGGATTGGAGATCCCCAGTGAAGAAGACACTAGCCCCCTCTCTCATGTTTGAGGGGCTCTATAAACAAGTGCATGAGAGAGATGCAGTGGAACACAGAAAATGAGGCCCCAGCAGACTGGTTTGCTAGGCAGCTGGGCAGAGTGGGCTTCCTGGAGCTGATCTTCACTCAGAAGCAGGCCTGGCTGAGTTCTGGGAGAAGAGCTTCCCAGCGGCAGGAACAGAAAGCTCAAAGGCCCTGAGGCAGGGATGAGATGGTTCCCTCTCCAGGCCAGTGTTGCTGGAGCCTAGTGGATGGGTGCAGGGGGGAGCAGGGGGAAGGTGCTGCGGGGCCTTTAGGGTGAGAAGCGTGGATCTTATTCTAGATGGTGGGTTTTAAGCTGGGGAGGGATGGGGTGTGTGTGACCTGAGTTATCGCTTAGAAACCTCATCCTTTTGTTGTGTGCAGAATCATAGCTAACACCAGCCATGAGGGTAGGCAGGCATATGTGGTAGATATTACCCCACTGTAGGTAGAGGAAGCTCAGAGAGGTTAAGTGAGTTGCCCAGGGTCACACAGCTGTGGGAGAAGAGAAGCTGGGACAGAACTCCAGCACTCTGGCTCCAGTCTGAATCCCTAACCACCACACCACCCAGCCTCTCACACACAACAGTGGCACAGCTGCCGAGCAACGCCAGCTGTCACCCCACGGTCCATCTCCCAACGTCACCACACAGTACTCCCAAGCCTGAGGGAAACTGAGGCCCAGAGCAGTCAAGGTCCTCAACAGAGCACTCAGCTTGGCTCTAGCTCCTTGCTCCTGCCTCTCTTGTCCCTCCTGTTAATTCAACAGCTATTGTCTGACCAGCGGTGGTGAACCTATGGCATGGGTGCCACAGTGGGCCATTTGTATCATTGAAAGTTCTAAACGGTTTGCCATCACGGAAGCAGACACTGCGGGTAAAGTGGGGCTGGTGGTGGAGGCGGGTGTGTATGCAGGGACAAGTGTGTGCCCAGAGTTCCCAGGCCACACTCTGCGTGCAGGCCAGGGACTCCAGGATGAGGACTGAGCTCCAGCCTCACTGCTTCCACTTGGCCCTGACCTGGGACATTCGTCACCTTCTCTCACCTCCCAATTGTCCCTATAAAACACCCTTATCCCGGGGGAACCATGAGAAGGATGTGAGAAAATGAATTTGAAGCGCTCAGCTCACAACCTCCACCGGGTAAGTGTTCAATTAATGTGAGCTTTTATTTTTGATCACATTCGATTTGGGGACTCTGGAGTCCAGCTGCCTGAGTTCAGATTCCTGCTCTGTCTTACACACTGTGCCACCTTGAGCAAGCCTTGTGGTTTTGTCTGTAGAACAGGACTGACGGTGCCACCCGTGTCACGGGGCTGACAGTGGGGCAGGGTGGCTCCCAACACAGCACCGGGTATGGGTGCTCGGTGATAGAAACGCGTAGCTAGGGCCCCCGGGGAGGTGAAGGTGGGCTGGGGCGAAGAGGGAGAACGGACACTTCGGGAACCAGGGCAGTAAGCAGAAGGGCCAACGTGACTGTACGGCGTGTGCCAGGAACAGAAGCGTCTCGGGAGAGGGGTGCGGGTGGGGACGGCACAGGGCCAGGGCAAGGGGGACAAGCGGCTGAGGAGTTAGGGCAGCCCATAAAGGGCCTTGGATGTCATGCTCAGCAGTGTGGACTTACTCGCAGAGGTGGTGGGAGCTGTGGCGACAGCTTTGGGGCTGCCCTTTGTAGCTTCCTGGGACAGTGTGACTTCACCATACTTTATCACTTGGGATTTTCATGACATCTTTTTTCCCTTCTGCTTCTGCCCTGCAGTGCTGCTCTCTGCTGCCCTCCTCTCTCAAGTCCACCCTTTGTGCTGGGAGGTCCCTGCAGCAGAGCTCTTTGGTGTGTGGGTTTTGGTCCTGGTCCAGTTGCTTCCTGGCTGTGAGAACTTGCCAAGCCTTAGTTTCTCCATCTGCAAAATGGGTTGAGTGTCGCAGCAGCCCCTTGGGTTGTTATGAGGATGGATCTAGAGTAGGCGCATGGATGCGCTCCAGAAGTGAGATCTATAATTATTCCCATTTTATTTCTCTTTGCTTTCCTCTCCACCATGACCCCAGTCTGCATTGATATGTTTTTCAGCAGAGCCTGTGGGTAGTCAGCTTGGCCTTGGCCCTTGGTTGGGCTCCTTTTCACACCAGTGGGAACCTAGAGATGGCAAACAGTCCTGTGCTTTTGCTTCGATTGCCTCACATAGCCTGGAAGGACTGTCCCCTGTGGGAGTAAACCCTAGGGACCAAGGGGACAAGCCAAGCGGTGATGAGGATGGTGGGCCCTGGGCAGATAATCATCTGGGGTGTTCTAAGATCAGCCAGGGAATGGGACAGGGGCAGAAAGAGGGGATGAGTCCTCCCCCTGCGGGAAGATCGCTGTGAGCAGGGAAGGGCAGGAGGCAGGATCAGAGTGAAAGGCCGTCATGCCAAGGCCTGGTGCCAAGCCGTGAGGAGTGCACACCCGGCTCAGACTGCCTGTGTTGGGTCCAGGCTCACTGCTCACTACTTCTGGCCTTGCGCCAGGTACTTGCTTTCTCTAGCCATCAGGATCGTCACTCATAAGTAAAAGAGCAGCCCACCACATAAAGACATGTTTTTAGAAGTAAATTAATTAAAATAAAACACCTAGTTCTTGCACCACATTAGCCACTTTTCAAGTATCCACATGGGGCCAGTCATATCTAACCGCTCAGATACCGAAGTTTCCATCGTTGCAAAAATTCTGTGGGCTAGTGCTGTTCTGAGAAGAAAGGGAATAGAATGTGAACACTCAAACCCTCGGCAGGGACTTGTGGAACAATAACAAACACTTAATTGATTCATCAGAAGCAAGAACAGGGAGAAAAATATCTTGACGGTGCAAGTACACTAAATAGAAGACACAAAAATAAATGGCAGGAAGCAGATTCAAGCATATCAATCATTGTAATAAATGTGAATAAGTTCATTTTTAAAGGAGAAACTGTCCGAACTTGAAAGCATCTAGGTCTCTGTGGCTTTTTTCTGTTGCAGGGAAGTTAGAGATTGAACCCAGGGCCTTTGCACTAAGCTACAACCACAGTCCTTGTTCTAAATTTTTTATCTGGGGAATGCTCTTGCTAAGTTGCTAAATTAGATTGCCCAGATGGGGCTGGAACTCACTAACCTCCCGCCTTTGCACTCAGTGTTCCTTCCTCTAGTCTGTTTCTCTGCCAGCTTTACTGCGGCTTTCCTCGCTCTTT
>PVJO010028144.1:0-13543 GCA_004026905.1 Hystrix cristata
GAAACTGCTTCATCTATATAAACTATGTCATTATTACAATGCTCTGAAGACTTCAAGCACTAGCCACATTTTATCAAAGGTATTTTCTGCATCATTTTTGTTTTAAAAAATATCAACAAAAACAAAAAATCAACACACTGCATAGAGACAAAACAGAAAACAAAAACTTGCTCACAATTCATTAAATACCACTGTATGTTTTTTGAAAAATGATATCCTATTTCCACATTCCACTGAAACAGATTTTACTGAAGTCAATAGCAATCTCACTTTCAGTAAGTCTAACGGGCCTCATTCTACTTGAATTTTCAGCAACATCTAACACCATTGACTAATTCTTAAAAATTCTCTTTTTTGGGCTCTTATACAATTCTTCTCTACTTTTATTTTTACATCCCTACTCTATTACTCACTCAGCATGTACTTTGTAAGTATTTGGCATCTACACTGAACAATAAAATTCTCCTCATGCCACTCTTTCTCCTTCTACAAGGTCATTTAAACACAAGACTTAAATCACTCATATACAGGCCATTCACAATCGTATATACAAGTCCAGACATCTCTTTCAAGCTCTAGATTTTTCTTTTTAGTTAGTACCTTGACCTCTACCAGTGTCTCAAAGGCGACGTAACAGCATTTCTAAAAGCAAAGTCTTCATTGAAATCAAAAGTTCCCTGATAATTTTTTCTATCCCACTGAAACACACTTCTATCAATCTGGTAATTTAATCCAAAACCTGAGTCAAATTTCATACCTATGTATATTTCACTCTCGACATTCAATCTATTGCCAAGTCATCTTAATTTAAATTCATGTGTTCATGTTTACCTATGTAAAAAATTTATAATGTACACTATAATGTTTTGATATAAATATATTTTATATCAAATACATCTTACTTGATATATATAATATATATACAAAACATAGATATAGAGAGATCACATCTGAATTGTTGGCAGAAATACACTCACCATAGGAATTAAGCAACATTGTAACCTAACTTTCTCATGAACAATTAAAATCATTGTTATGAACAAAGCTTAAATTGTCTGGCTACTAGGCAGGCTTTTTAATACTGAGGTTTCTCCAAACTCTGAATTCTTTCATTTTCAGTTTTTATTTTTTTATTAATACATTTTTTTGCATTACATAATAGATTACATTCCTAATGGGTATTCGAGATACACACATACACACACACAAACACACACACACACACACACACACACATATACACATAAAACACATCTCGGTTATTTTAGTTTACTGATTTTGGGTTATAGCGCTATCACCTGTAAATGAAAATTATTTTTAAAAATTCTGAAAACTGTTCTTTCCTCAATTTTATGATAGGATGGATTGTGAGGGCTCACATAATTCTGAAATAGTTCTTTATAATGATAAAATTTATTTTCAACTTCTGCTACACAATGCCTGAAAATCTTGTTGTACATTTTTCATATTTTATAGTCTATAACCAGGCAGAGAATGGAGACAAGATTGAGTATATTTCCAGAGAAAAAGAAAATAGTAGCTTGACAATCAAGAAAACTCAATATTGGTGATCAAATATTCTGGCCCAGAAGTAACACTCATTACTCCTGTACACAACTCATTAGCCAATCAATAGCCAGATGTCTATCTCTCTCATAAGAACAGAAAGTATAATCCTACAATCTATAGTAATCGAAGAAGTGGAATACTTGGTTAATACTTGGTTAGAAATGACTTCAACATTACTATTCCAAAAATAACTGTTAGATTAAAATAGTATTTGATAAGGAAAGGCTGAAACTTTACATTTTTGAATCTATCCTTGATGAGCTAAGTTGACTATCAGTCGAATTACTTTTGAACCTCAAATTTTGTATAAGGAAGCCAATATAATCTGAAAATATTAATTAAATCACTATTCTAAAAGATATTTAGTTCTTCAAGTAGTGTATCTTCAATAAATTACATACCCACCAGACATTTAGAAAATGAATGATTACCTGAGTTTTAAATTATTATGACCTACTTCTTGGGGAAAATTCATGAAAAGGTCCTACTCAAAAACATACAAATCTTTCTTTAAGCGCTGATCTGTATCTCCTTTATAACAGGGAAAGTTTTACTTCCTTGGAATGAAGGTCCAAAATGTCCTTAATCCTTACCAGTCTGCATAGAATACTGTCACTATTTAGCAGTCATATAATCTAAGCTACCTGGGACCCTGAAACAAAAAGATCTTAAATTTGAAGCTAGATGGGGCAACTGAGTGAAAACCTACCTCAAAGTAAAACTAAAGAGTTCAGTGATAAAGTGCATGACTCGCACAATTTCAATTCCCTACCAAAAAACAAAACAAACATGTGAGGAAAGTTTGGATGTTTTCTGGGAGTTCTCTTAGGAACAATTATGCTTTTAATTTACTCTGAACTTTGTGGGTGTGTGTTTGTGCAAGTTTTTCATTTGCCTTTTAGTGACTGTTTAGGAGCAGAACTGGATTTCTATATTAATTAAATATATATATTTTTTAGACATCCAGTATCTTGAAAGAGAAAATGACACAGAAAATTTCAAAAGTCTTTCAGATATCATAAAATTTCCCATTTTCTGATTCTAACAAGGATCAACCAAGTCAAATATATACAGTTTCTGGCTAATTCTTTTAATGAAACTATTAATACAGTCATCTGAAACTTGGTTTTCAAACTGCCAGAGAAAAATATTTCCTTTTCACTAAAACTTCAGACTCTTCTTTCCAACTATATGAATCTCCAGATAAGATGATTTTCAATGCTGTCGTTAAGTACAACATGGAGTACTGCAATTCTCTTTGCAGAGCAGAGAATGTTTGACTGGACAAGACTATGGGAAATTTGAATTCTTCACATGGCAGGTGGGGCACTCATAGTTATAACTAAGTCACAGAAAATGACTTGACAAGTGTAGATGGCATTCTGATTCGAGTACTCCTGCTTGGTAAGCCCTATAAGAAACTGTGTAAGACCCTGATATCAATCTGTAAAAGACTTTATGCATTAGAATTCTTTTTAGTAGAAGGGACTCTAACTCAAAGATCAAAATAATAGGTATTCAATTTTTGAACACTACCATCACATTTATCTTAACAAAAAGCACTCACCCCATTTCCAGTGCCAGGTAGTTATCATCGAGGTAATCTGAAGCTTCTATAAAGTACAAATAGCCAATAAATACAAGAAAAAGTGAAAATTATTATAGAGATCCCTCAAAAAATTAAAAGTAGAAATTCCATTTAACCCAGATATTCCCCTTCAAGGTACTTCCAAAAGCGTTTAAGACACCATAACACAGTGATGTATGCATATCCATGTTTATAGCAGTGCAATTCATAACAGCTAAATCTTGGAAGCTGCCTGTATGTCCATCAACAGATAAGTGGGTAAAGGAAATGTGGTATTTCTATACAATGGAGTATTACTCTTCCATAAAGAAGCATACAGAGCTTGAAGCATTTTTAGGTAAATGGATGCACCTTGGGACCATATTTTTAAGTGGAATGAATCAGTCACACAGGTTTAAATATTATATTACTTAACTTATGTGAAGAATCCAAAGTATGAACAGAGAGGGAAATGGGGGAGAGATATTAGGAAGTAGGGAGACCGCATTCAATTGCAAAGGTGAACAAGAGATGGGGGAGGGGAGGAAGTAAGGAAAAAGATTTAAAGGAAAATAATCTAAAGAAAAAATGGAAATAAAACTTTTGTAAATGTGGAGGGGAGGAAGGTTTGGAGGGAGAGAAGAGGACAAAAAAAAGGAACTAAGATGTGCTATGTACATGTGCACATCTCCCATGATGAATGTAATCATTATGTACTATAAGCGTGTACTAATAAAAAATAAAATATAATAAAAAGGAAAATAAAATCAATAAATAAGTAAAACGAACAGGGTGTATTTGTTTTTTGAGTTGCCTATCCCCAAGATGTATTACAAATGTGGTTACTAAGTTTGACAATAATAGTAATAGAAAAGGTTAGATTTCCTCCAGGGAGTATTTCCAGAACAAAATATTTTGCAAAGTAAAATGGTAACCAGAAATACTGAGTTAACAGCTGAGACATTAACAGCATGCTATCCATTAACAATGATTAATCACTAGGTGGTATATATAGACTGTATAGAGAGCACTCTTGTTCTCTTCCTGGGTTTCACGTGTTTTTAAGATTGTAATTTAGGTGACAAGGGCACTAGGCTCTAAAGTTGTGATAGGCAGAGAAAAATAGGAAGAAAACTTCTCTGTTGTGTGCTGCTAGCTGCTCATCAATTGAGTATTTGCTAACTGTCCCTTAAAGAAAACTGGAGTTATCATTTTGATTTTGTAGATTGAGATACTTCTCATTTAAGAGATTTTACCTCTTACTCTGACAAAATTTTAAGACACAGAGTGGGAAAAGGCACAGACTTGATATCCCATCTGTATATTTTGTTTATAATGTATTATAATTCTGTAAAATCTCTGTTTACTGACTTAGATTCTGAAACAGCCTGGTTATAATTCATTGTTATTATCTGTCTCATCAGAGGATAAAAGAAGAGTGATTTGTGCCTTCAGGCTAAACTCTCCTTGGGCCCACTATTTTTGTTTGTATTTGTAGCAGTTTCATACACTGCTGTAGATTCTGATTGCTGAAAGACTGATAGTCTCAAGCTGAAACTCATCTTTCCTGGCTCTCTCCCAGCACTCTGTAAACTCACTGTGCTGTATAAATAGTGTTCAGGAGTGTTCTGCAAGAAACTTCGCTGCCAACATATTCTATCCACCTTTCTAAACCCTGATGGACCTCGCAGCTGCCAACACCACAGACATTCCCTGAACCAACCTCTCAGGTGTGGTTTGTGATGTAAGAATAGATTATGATTGATTTTTTTTCTTATGGAAATATTACCGGCTATACATATAAAAGTATATATAAAATTACATTGCAGAGGTAGATGTAACATCGATAGCTCATCAACTCCAAAGAGTATTATATCAGTGAAGAGTCCTTTATTTTTTTACATTGATAAGATTGCCTAAAATCAGGCCCTTAAAACTGAACTTCTGTTCATAGACAACTCTATCATTTATTAACAATGATAGAAAGGTAGGAATTAAAGCACTGATCCTTAAAGTAACTTTTGGTTATTGCAGAAGGAAGCTGAGGCTGCAATGGCCAAAGAGATGAAAAAGAGATATATCCATTAGCAAGGAAATGCTAATTATCTGGGATTTATATTGCTTCTCCCCAAATAATTAGGTGATGAGCTCAATATGCCTATAAAAATGTTATCTAACGGTGAATGACTGTTTTCCATTTGTACAAGAAAGGATCTTTTAGTAAAACTGGGATTTATTACCTGAGTTATCTTAATAATTGCCTGAACACTGTAATTTGTCTGTGGAACACAAGCCAAAAGAGAAAACAACCCTAAAATGGCTGCTAGACGGAAAGGATATGAGTCTCATAAATGCCGAGACTTAGTGACTGTCTCCAACTAAGAAACTGCAAGGATGTTATGAAAAGGATCCACTTTTATGAGGATCCAGGTTTATGAAAAGGATCCATCAAAATCTTTAGAGATGGTTAAGTATAATGCTGCCTAAAGACAAGAGGATAAGCAAGGAAGACTTTGTGTTTTGTTTCTGGCTTCACTGCTTTACTTATTTACTGATTTTATTTATTTTGTATTTCAATAAGTTCTTGTCCTGTACATATCCAGACCGTGTATGAGTCATTAACAGTATATAGAGAAAAAACACAGTCTTCAAGGTGTCTGGGGGAAATTTCAGTAAGGAGCTAAGCTGTAGACAGACGATGGGATTAATTCGGAACCTCAGAACATTTTGACAAAGGCACAGCTGGGTCTCAGAATGCAAGAGAACTATCCGGAAATGGTTAGGACAGCACAGTGGACTACGGATCAGTGAGTACCAAGGATTTTTGGTTATTACCCTCCAATTCTGACTGCAAGGAACACTATAAGAATTGCAAATAACAGTACACCAATAGTTTAGGTGTTGGCAGAATAAACAGAGAGAGTACCTTTCTGAAAAATCCTTCTTCCCAAAAGATGGCAAACTATTTGATGGCAGTACTAAGGCAAACAGTACTGCCATCTTACTACTGCCATCTGAAAAAGGGAGGTTTTAAAAATTGGTTGATATTTTTTCAGAAGCCACAGTCTGCACAACTTTAAAACTACACTATTTTGTCCGGAGAAAGATCTAAAATATTTTTTATTTACAAATTCATAGTTCTTATTCTTTTTCTAGGAATAAACTTGAAGTAAACATTAACACATTATTTCTATATTATAAACTAGGTTGTAAGTTCTGATTTTTATAAGGTGAGCAGGAGACAAGGAGAAGGTACTAATAGTATGGCTAATATCATTGTCGACATATATAGTTTTAAATTATAAAACTATAATGATTATATATTTGAGTACTACTTTGTTTTCAGCAAAAATTTAGTATCTATGTGCCAATGTTCATCTAGATGCTGAGCAGGAAGCAAAATAGAAAATAACTCCTGCTTACAGGAAGCTCAGCTCCAACGGAGAGGCACATAAAAGACAAATGAAATATATTACATATTTGATTTTCAGAAGGAACGCCTAGTCACTGAAAACCTAAGGTAATTTCATGAGTTTCTTGGTGTAAAGCAAGAAAATCTCACTGCTGAACAAGTTCAGAATTTTTTAGACTTTGTTGAGTTGACTGAAGGATCTTTACAGGTTTTGGGGAAATACTGTGAAATGTTGAATTACCCCAGTAACTCAAATGACAGCATTTTCACTCAACATTTATGAAGAAAACAACTTATTTCTTCAAATTTGAAGAAAGTATAATGTTGACTATTATACTAAAATAATATTAAAAACAGTTAAAATGACTGAAAACAATCATACAATTGAATTGGGGTTAAAAAAAAATCTTGAAGATAATGTAGCCTAAATTTCTCCTTTTGTATATTAAAATTCAAATGTATAAATAAAAAAACCCATATATATTGCATATATGTGTGTGTGTGTGCGTGTATACATATTTAACTAAGATCCACTTCAAATGAAGGGGACATTAAAATGAAATAAAAAATTAGGGATCATGGTCATCCATCTCACTCATAATGTTCAAGATCCTAAGGGGTGCTGAGTTCTTTCATGAAGTCTGCAAGATCAGGTCTATTCTTATTATAATAATAGACCATTATTGTCTTTTTCACTTTTATTCTCTTACAGTGAACCATCAAGTTCTTCAAAGCTATATGATGTGAGATATGGCAGTAGATGGAGGCAAGAGGCAGGTATGCATAGCACCTGTCTTCTGTTAGTCAGACGAGAGTTCCCAAAATACAATAGATAATGCATTTATTACTTTCTATTTCTTTAATGAATGAATTAATAAAAATATATTTTAAAATTCTGTATTCTAATTTCTAATGTTAATAGATGTAATACACATAGACAGTAGCTCTTTGAGTCATCAATAATTTTAAAAATATGAAGGGGGCCTGAGTGTATATGTATAGTCCCAGCACACTGGGAGCCTGAGCCGGGGATATACATACATATATATCTTGTTATTATCTTGATACTGAATTTGTACAATGTAACTATTAAAAATCATCGAATTATAATTTGTACAATGTAACTATTAAGTAATCATCTAATCATATTATAATTTATTGGGGATCTACTTTATGCCAGTGAAGATGTAGTACTTAGCAATATTGTACAAGCCAAGTACTTTATTCCCATTTTTATAGATAAGAAAACTGAAAATAAGAGAGGGAAAATTGTCTGTGTTCAGATATCTACTAAGTGGTTTTGCCTGTATTCATACCCAGCTGTCTATAACCAACATCTAAATTCTCAGTAGTTCTAGGCCAGAAGCCAGATGAGCAATATATGGTCACTGATCCATCTTTGCCTCAAAATTCAAAAAGTACACTATGAAAACAATTTTGAAATATAACAAGAGAGCAACATGACCAATAGGTTGAGAACACATCTGAAAAAGTAATCTGTGAGCTGTAGAAAAAAATATGATTCAAATTAGGAAGTTATAAGACAAAAGAATAATTACAGATTAGATAGAAGAATATATGAGAAAAATATATAAATATGAAGGGAAAGCATAATGAAATCAAATAGGAATAGAAACAGAAAAAAATGATGGGGGAGTTGAAAGGGAAATCAACTTTTAAAATGTGTTATTTGAAACCACATGAAGCTAAACGAAAGCTCAAGTCTGTTCAAACGGAGGAGGAGAAGGGAAAGTGTGGTAAACAGAAAATACTGTAGGTGAACTTAGGTTCAGAATGAATATAAATTCAAATGCAGTGTGTCTAGTAGGCATTACCATAGACATAATCAGAATGTGAAAATGTGTCAGTAATGTTTGCACATGTATATGAACTTTAAAAATAAAACAAGTATTAGAGAAGGACAAATACAAATTAAAAAACCAATATGGTTGTTATTTATATATTTAGAATAATGGTGGTTTTGGTAAGAAATACTACTGAAGGAGGTATTCCCCAATAATACTAAATTTTTAGAACAATGTAAGTGATATTTGATTAAATATTTTTCTCAAATTCATTTATTATTAATTGATCAAATTTACTTTCTGTACATATAATAAAAATACCATGTATCTTTAACTTAATCTGTTTTTTATGCCCACTACAATAGTCTTTTTCACTCCCACTACCATAATTAATTAGAAAGTTGAAAAAAAATGTTTTTAAAATAAAGTGCTTTCTATCTCAGCGTGAAGAGTTAACTAAGGCGTATAGTAAGGAAGCAGCGCTAACTGTTTCTCTACTCCTCAGTCAGGTTCCCCCTCAGGGAGGACTCTCTCCTCGGCCAAGGCGCCATCATTTCTGGGAGCCAAGGTGGTGTGGCTGCACACCAATCTCAGGAAACACTGATAGTGCTACTTTTCTGGAGAATGGACTGGGTTTAATTTTTTAGAGCTGGTGTTATTTTTTTCTTTTTTTCATCTACTATTGAATAGTTATAGAGAAACAGAAGGGAAAATCACTTTCAAATGCAATTCAGTCCTAAATTTTTACAGGAATATTAGTATTCATCATTAATACATTTTTTACCCAAGTGAAGCAACATGATAGATAGTTCTTCAAAACCATGATATTCACAGTCACCCATTCATATCTGTGTGTTCCACATCCATAGATTCAATCAACCACAGAATGGACACATTCATAAAAATAACTGCTTCATCACTGAGCATGTACTAACCTTTATAACACATCATTATTCACTACACAATACACTATGGCAACTATTTACATTGTACTAGGTACTATAAGTAATGCAGAAATGATTTAAGGAATATGGAAGTATGTGTATATAACAAACTGTGTAATTTACAAAGAAAATAATTTGTTTCTAACGTCTCGGAAGTCTTTGCTACAATTACAATAACAATTAAATTTCAACATGAGCTTTGGAGATGTTTAAACCATAACAAAAATGTAAACTGCAGGGCTTATTGGTGAAATAATATATTTCCAAGCACTTGCTACAGATTAAGACATGAGAAAATTAAATGTCTAAGGCTGTGGATGGCAGGGTTTGAGGGCTACCAGCACCGAGTGGTAAGTACACAGGGCTCACAGTACTGTTCTGACAATTTTTGTATATGAAAGACATTTACCAAAATGAAATGTTAAAGTCTCAAAAAATGTACAAATTCTTAAAAATTTTGTGAGGGAACAGAAATAAATCAACAAAAAATAGATGAAGTAAAAGTTTCTCAAAATAAATAAAGAGCAGTTTGAAAAAAGTATTCCAAATTTTTGTAACCTGAACTCTTCAGAATATATTTATCTTTTTATGTTATTTCCTGTGCAATGGCTGTTCTTTTCAGAAAGCCCTTGAATATGCTTATGACTTCAAGAGCTTTACCTCTTTTATCTTACACTAGATTAAGTGTTTCTGTTTTAACATTTAGATCTTTGATCCATTTTGATTTTAGTTTAGTGCAGGGTGAGAGATGTGGGTCTAGATTCAATCATCTGCATGCGGATGGTCAGTGTTCCCACCACCGTTTCCTAAAGAAGCTACCTCTCTTCTAGTGGGTTTTGGTGCTGCTTTGTCAAAGATCAGGTAGCTGAATATGTCTGGGCTTGTTTCTGCATTCTCTATTCAGTTTATTGGTTCTAATATCTGTTTTCGTTCCAGTACCATACTGTGCTTTTTTTGTCACTAGAGCTTTGTAACATAACTGGAGTCTCAGGATTGTGATGCCGCTTGCTTGGCTCTTGTTGCTCAGGATTTCTTTTGCTATAGAGGGTCTCCTCTGGTTGCAAATGAATGGCAGAATTGTTCTCTCTAGTTTTGTCAGGAATGCTATGGATATTTTGATTGGGATTTTAATGAATCTACACATCTGTTTTGGAAGTATGGCTATTTTGACAATACTGGTTTTGCCTACCCAGGAACAGGAGATCATATCAAACTAAAATCCTTCTGTACAGCAAAGGAAACAACAGATTGAAGAGACAACCTAAAAAATGGGGAAAAAAATTGCCAGCTTTTCCACAAACAGAGGACTAATGTCTAGAATATACAAAGAACTCAAAAAAAAATTAGACCCCTCAAAATAAAAGACCCAATCAAAAAATGGATGACTGAAACTTCTTAGAAGTAGTATGATTGTCTAATAAATAAAGGAAAAAAATTGTTTGACATATCTGCTCATCAGAGAAATGCAAATTAAAACAACACTGAGGTTCCATCTTACTCCAGAAACAATAATAATCATCAAGAAATCATATAATGACAGATGCTGGTAAGGCTGTGTGGAAAAAGGAACACTTCTACATTGTTGGTGAGAATGTAAACTAGTACAACCATATGGAAGTCATAATGGAGATTATTTAACAACTAAAATTAGAAAATTCCATTTGACTCAGGTATTCCCCTTCTAGTATTTTCCTGAAGAGTTAAAGACATTATAATGCAGCAATACATGCATATCTATATTTAAAGCAACACAATTCATATTAACTAAATCTTGGAAGGGCCTACATGTCCATCAAAAGCTGAACAGATATTTACACCCAATGAAGTACTACTCTGCCATAAAGAAAGATAAGCTTGAATCATTTGTATGAAAATGGCTACATCTTGAGACCATAATGTAAGTGAAATAAATCAGACACACGAGCTTAAATACTACTTGGTTTCCCTTACATGAGAAACCCCTAAAATAAAGAACAAAAACAAAGATAGGTAACAAGAAATAGAAAGATAGATCTTTTGCAAAAGGAGAGGGGGCTAAGACATGGAGGGAGAGGGGTAGAAGAGGGAGGGTGGGAATGGGGACAATTAAGCAATTAAGATGTGTTATATACAAGTACCAACTCCTTGCTAGCAATGTAATCATTATGCTCTGCACACATGTACTAATAAAAACATAAAAAAAATTGAAAATGAATGTAGTTATTTCACTACTTTAGCGAAAAAGAAAATACTATTCATTAACAAACGATCTAGGGTACACACCTTCTCATCATTCCTTGCATTCATATCTGCTTACGGCACAGATGCTTAGATAAAAAGCAGCAATTCAATGTGGCCGGATAAAAAGGAGGCCTGAGCAAATATTAAACTAATACATGACAGGCAGCAGCTAGATGCGTGTGGTGGAATACCAAATGAGACATCTCGAGGTGCTGCGTGTGGAATGAAGCCCATCATGGACATTAAGCATAGAACTTTCTGCCTCTTTAAAAGATCTGTAAATAATTAGTAAAAAGGGCTGCATTCTTCAAGGGTGAGACTTGCAATTACAGATAAGATGAAAGTGCAAATGGGTGCTTAAATTAATCCCATCTTTTTTCCTAACCAGCAAATCATTACTTAAGAATATATTACACTAATTAAAGTATTTGTGAAATTGGAGATGAATGCACAAACATATACACACAAATACATAGAAGTTATTTTACATTAAAAATTAAAAAGAAATGCTCTGTCAAATGCATACATCAACTTTACACATAAATGCAATAAAAATTTGGGGAAGAATATAGCCTCTATGAAACAGTAATGCAGTCTGTCAGGTGTAACTAAAGCTCAAGTTGTATAATAAAAAGGTTTAAAACTATTCTGGCTTTAGGCTTTTTACACATCATTAATATCTACCACTTCAAGTCACTTCCAATTAGGCATCCAAGCAGTTAAATTCACATTTTCCTTGCTTCAAGTAAAGAATAAAAATGTGAGACAAAAACGAGGGAAAAGATTAAAACACAGCATTTTAGTTAGTGCTAGAATATAGGAACACAAGACAAGATGAGAGAAACATAGGAAATGTACAAAGATGCTGAATTGAAATTCTGTAGCTCTACAAATACCATCTCACTTTGTATTTTTCAGCTCTGTAGAGATTAGTAATGCTTGAAGATGTGTAAAATCGCAAACTATGTTGAACAAAGGAGACAAGTCTCTGTATGCTGGTGACATGGACTCCAGAGGGATAGAAGAGTCACCAGCTGACTCAGAGTTAGGGAGGCATCTCACTGTAGAAGAGGAAATGGACATTTTGTAAAATGATTTATTCTACTGAGACATTCGGGGGTAAAGTTTTTCATTTAAACTCATATGTCACATATGTTATATTACATTCTGCATTTAAGTATATCCATGTAGATTTTTATGCTATGTGTTATTATTTATGAGTATGGAAGAATTGAAGCAGAGGTTTTGATAAAAAAAAAAAAATTACTTCCAGTACATTTCCCATCCTAAAAAATGCATAGAAATGTGTCCCAAATATATCAATGAGCAGAAGTCATTTCGAGCTGTGGAAGTGAAGGGGGGTAGAATATTTTTTAGAACATCTGGGAGACCAGAATACAATCACAGACATTATTGTGATGTAAATCATGGAGATTTATATTACCAGAAAGACACTAGGAGATAATGAACTCCTGGAAGATAAAAAGCATATGGAGAAAGAGGATGAAATTATTTTTTCAATGTTGATTTTAGAGCCAAGAATTTCAATTATTATGCACCACAAAGGCAACAGAGTTAGTGACTCTTAAAGATTTTAACACACTGCCTCAAAGCATCTCACTGAAGATTCCACTTAAATTGGGTTGAAAATGAACACAATCACTTCAGAGAAACTATCAGCCTGTCCAAGAGAAGATAAACTCAGAATGTTGATCAAATTAAGGTAAATGAAGTGACTAAGACTGTAGAGACACAAACGTAAAAATATGGCTGATTTTCCCTTGCAAGTGATTTTCTTCATACTTGAAGATGTTACCACGTGTGGTATTTCCCACTTCTCTGATAAGAATGATTGGGATGAGCAAGTCATCTGAACATGATCTATAGCAAACTCAACTGCCCTCTTCTGTTGTGGCTGATAATGAAGTTCTTGGAAGAGCAGAAAAGAAAATTTACTTCCAAAATTACACATCAGGATAAATATCCACTTCATGTGAAATGTGCCATTTTCTTTTTTTTTTTTTTT
>PVJO010028145.1:0-18600 GCA_004026905.1 Hystrix cristata
CCATGATGTTAAGTGAAATAAATCAGACACACAAGCTTAAATATCACATTTTATTATATGTGAAACTCAAAATATAAATAAAGTGCAAAATATAAGATACATAATAGGAAATAGGGACATAGATCTTTGGCGAGTGGGAAGGGGGGTCAAGAGATGGACGGAGGGGTACGGGAGGGGAGTGGAAGGAGAGAGGAAGGGGATGGAAAAAGGATTTAGGTAGTGGCAGTGTCCCACTACTTGGAGCACAGGGAGGAGATGCAGGCCTCTTCAAGGGGACAGCTGGTCCCTAGCTGTGCAGGTGGGAAGAACTCCCAGGCCATAGCCGGGCAGGGGATGGGAACAGAAACATCCACAGCCCAGGGAAGCTGGGGTTTCTCACGGACAGAAACACGTCAAAAGCCTGGGAGCTACAGTCTCCTTTTCCCACAGGGTCCCTCAGGGAGGAGTCAACAAGGATGTCACCCAAGAGGCAGTGGTTTTTCATGGAAATTTGATTCAACATTATCCCCTACTATAAGGTATTTCAGCCAAGAGAACAGCAGTCGGCATAGGGAGAAGAGGACCCTTTGGAAGGCAGGGCTGCATCGAGGATTTGGAAGGCTGCCTCTGCCAGGGTAGTATTTTTCCTGGGCTTGGAGCAGGCCCTGAGCTTCCTCCCAGCTTCCATCTGGGTCTACAGTTCACTCCTGAGCAAGCAGGGCCCACTGCAGGCTGCGGAGGGGAGAGGGAATCCCAGCGGGGACTGGGCAGGCAGAGCGCTGGAGTGTCATGCACTAACAGGGTTTCTGTAGTTATAAAACTCCTTGAGGTGACTCTCCAGTGCATTGGAAGTTGAGAACCACTGGTGTAGATCATGTACCCCTTGATTATATTTTGCCCTCTTAGCTATTGTTTCTTAGGTTTTAGGAATGAATTTTAAACCAGTTTTATAATCTTCTGGGGGCAGATACTATACCTAGATTTTCTTTGTACCCTCTTAGCCCTTGTAATGAACCTGTAATTCTCACCTAACAAGTGCCTATAAACTGGTAGTTGGCAAGTGGGCCCCGGGTCTTTGGTGGTAAATCTCTCACCTGCTGCCTTTGATTTCTTGGTACTGAAGAAGTATGCCCTGGTTGCTATGTGATTTAATGACACCCACAGGTACTAGTAGACCCCGAAGGTAACCCTGTGCTTCTTTTAGGTGGGTCTACCTCTTGGGGTAGTCAATTGCTGACTCTAGCAGCCAGGAATCCAGACCAGAGCTCACCTCTGCCTCAAGGAATTCACGGACTGCAGCTCCATCTCCACTGTCCTGGGGCAGCTGACTTCAGAGGGAAACTATGCTGCTTGGGTTTTGCCTTTCTCCTGTGCCTCCTCTGAGGTGAGGCTGGGTTGTGGATGGGAACTGCGGGAAGAGATGCTCCCCTCTGCGCTTCCCCATGCCATGACAGCCTTGGTGGTCCGCACCCTGGTGGCTCTGCCTTTGGCGCCAGTTTTGCTTCGAATGCCCCTCACTAGGTGTGGCATGGCTCCAGCAATCTACCGATGAAGAGCACAGAATTTTACTTGGACAGCCCTTGACTTTCTGCTGTCTGTCCCGACTCTGGATATCAGGGAAGGAAGCTTTCCAAGTATGCTCTTCGCTCACCCCCAGGGAAAGCCCCACTGCTTTCTGCTAACTATGGTTACATTCACCCCAGCAAGAAACGAGAGGCAAAAGTTCAGGTAACCTGGGGAAGGGTCTGCGTACCAAGCCACAAGGGGTTAGCAAATACGGTGAACATTTAAACTGAAGGAATTACAATGGAAGACGCACTGCCATTAATCCCCCTCAAGATACTCCCCCTCTCTTCAAATGCACTTTGAAAATACTTATCCCGTTGTTCTTGCCACTTTCTGAAGCAGTTCTGGAAGTCCTCTTTTGTGTCTTTCGTTGCACCTTCGTGGCTGCCTCCATGTCCTGAAATAATTCAAAGCATTTACCTTTCATTGACATGTTGACTTAAAGGAAGAGCCAGAACTCGCACGACACCAGATCTGGTGACTAAGCCTGATGAAGACACACAGTCCTGTTTTGATAAGCCTGCCTTCCTATCGAGTGGCTCTGAGCAGCAGCGCCCGCTGCACTTCTTACCACATTTCCTAAAGACACTCACAAAGAGGACTTCCAAAACTGCTTCAGAAAGTGGATTCTGTAGAACATACAACCAAGAGAGATGTCCGGGAAAACCTTTTCTTATTTTGTTGGGTGTAGGTGGACTAGAATAATGAGTGAAGCACACTGTCTACCAGAATCCAAAGGGCCTGGGTAGAAAGAATATATTCATGAATGCTGGTATGGAAATTAGATGTCCAGGGCAGGGAGGGGGCTTCAGAATGGAGGGTCCACCTGGGAATATGAAAAGATGCAAGAATAGGGTGATGGGGTAGAGTGTGTGGTCTTCTGTGGCCAGGAGGCAGCTTTCACGTACTTTAGGTTTGCGATTTCAATTGCTCTTCCCAACACGCTAGCAAGGCAGTTGGGGCAGGTGGTGTTCCTGTCCTGGAGATCTAACAACTCACCTTGAGTGGATTTACTCTCATGGACGGATTTCATGGATGCCTCTGCTCGTCGTGGCTGCACATACCCAGGTGGAAGCTGTGGGCTTGATTGGCCGGAGAGACTTGGCTCAGGGGAGGGTCCAGGGATGTCTTTCCTGTGGCGATGGTAGCAGCTCAAGAGGCTGAGTGGAGACTTGTGAGAACTCTTGGCTCAAGCTTAGGTCTGGTGCCCAATTTCTCTCGTATTCTATTGATAACAGTACCTGCTGGGTCTGGGGTCAGAGGAGAGTACTACCAAGTTCCTCCACAAAGGGCAGGGCTCAAGAAGGTGGACAATCAGGTCCCTGGTGCATTCGCTGTAACATCCCACTTTACAGATTCAGAGACAAAGGCTTGGAGATGAAGTGACTTCCACAGGTGCCACAGCTCTTTGGTGGCCAAGTTGGGGAAAGAACTCCCGTGTGACCCATCTAGCTAACGTGTTGTTAAATTCAAATGCAACCCTATGAGAACAGTGGGTTGGTTATAGTTGTGTTACAGTGCCTGGTGGCAGTGAGCACTTGAATAATTCTCCAGAAAATGGATTCAATTTTTCAGAAAGCTTCAGCTGTCAAAATCTGATTTCCTGGTTGAATGAAATGGCCTTGCTATTCAGATCCTTTGGGTCTAAATTTATTATACATGAATTTATTTAAGAAATTGATTACAATTCCCCTTCCATTTGGTGCTGCGGGTGGTATAATTGGAAGCTTAGAGAGAAGAGACAGAAATGGCTTTAAATGATTCACACACCCACCTAAAATTTGTAGAGGGGCGGAAAAATATAGGAGACTTTAGGTAAAATAGACTGCATTAAAGTCTTATTTAGGTTTAACTATCTTCAGTCTTTTACCATCAATGCCCATTGGGCTAGCTTCCTATAAATCCATCTGTCCATCCATCTATTCTTCCATCCATCCATCCACCCACCCATCCATCCATCCATTCTTCCATCCATCCATCCATCCATCCATCCATCCATCCATCCACCTACCCATCCATCCATTCTTCCATCCATCCATCCATCCATCCATCCATCCATCCATCCATCCACCCACCTACCCATCCATCCATTCTTCCATCCATCCATCCATCCATTTTGAACAATAAATTCGAAGCGTTTGGGGTGCTCGTCATTCTTTGTCCCTTTAGAATCGACAGCTTTTTTGGCTGCAGTAGAAATCTGAGCCGCATGTCTTTCAAGATGAATCCTGCCTGTCTCTCTTTGTGTCTCTTGCTGTCAAAGGTGGAGACATTGATATGTTCAAGCTCCGGTGTGCTGTTGAATGTTTTTCACTCACTCAAAACCTATTAGGATCTCCACTATTAAGAACATCTTTGGGGATTTGGGTCAAACCTTTGGCACCAGAACATCCTGAACACACAGGACACAACCAGAGGCAAATACTCCATTTATAGCTAAAGGATAAAAGAAAAAATTTGGAAATTTTGACTTAAAAGTGAATATTAACCTCATGGGGGATGAGGCAGGAGGGAGAGTGACTAGAGAAAAGGACATCTGTGACCCATAGGCGTTTGGGCCGAAGCACCTGGGAAGCAGCGACTCTTTCCAAGGTGATCACTGGGCAGCAAAGACAATGTCTCTGGCTTCCAGACTTGTGTGTCTCTGTATTACACTGCACACATGAGTTCTTCTGCTGGTTAGCGTTCTCAAATGACCACCAGCCATGGCCAATCATTGCTTGACTCTAGGAGCCTGTGACCAGATCCTGATCCTCTGGGGACGCTCACCGTGGATAGAAATGCCGTGTAGCACTGCTGCCGCTGGTGATAGTGGGTGTTGTAGCACAAATACGCCATGTGGAGCTTGAGTTCTGAGCATTTTCCTTCTTGCATCCTTCTCCTTATTCTGTTATGCTTCTGACCCTCCCATCTCCTGGCGGGCATCTTGGTGCGTTGCTTCTGTTCTTTCTTTGAGTTTAATGCTCAGCCAATTTCCTGACTGTGACCTTGCTCTCTCTGGCTGAAGGCCCTATATCTGCTGGCTGCCTTGGGTGCCCATCCCCCCCCTCCATCAGCAGGGTCTCTTCCAGTCTGGGAGCGATGGTCTCACTAGATCCTAACGGGCCACGTCTGGTGAGCAAAAAATGGATGTTGCCGGTCTGTCTTGTGTCCATACGGGGCTCATTGCAAGACCTCTCGCATCTACAGGGATCAGCCAGGAGTCTGCAACATCAGCGCTCTCTCCTCCTTCTCAGGCTCCTTCCATGAACTTTTGCTTTCTTCACACACACACCTGTGGGTGTCCTGAGGATTCGTTTCATAGAACTAATCATACTGAGTTGTGATAATTTGTCTTTACACTAGCTGTAAGATCCTTTGAATCAGTGATCGCCATTTAATCACGTAACTGTCATACACTGAATGCTCTTAATGGACTGTGATGGTTAATTTCATGTGTGGACTTGGCCTGGCCACTGTACCCAGATATTTGGCCAGTCAGGTCTGGATGTTGCTCTGGAGGTATTTTTTAAGGTGACACTAGTATTTAAATCAGTAGATTTAGAATTAAGCAGATTCCTCTCTATCATGTGGTTGGGCCTCACTCAGGCAGTTGAAGAATTTAAGAGAAAAAAGAGTGATTTCCCTGAGGAAGAGGAATTCCGCCCTCCAGGGCAAGCTGCAGTATCAACTCCTCCCTACGCCTCCAGCCTGCAACTTGCCCTGCAGATTTTGGACCTGTCAGATCCGCCATTGTGTGGTCCAGTTGTTTAAAGCAAGTCTTCCTCTACATCCTGGCGGCTCGGTGTCTCTGGAGAGTGTGGACTAATGTATGGGTGAGCACTGTACTAAGGGTATTATGGTCATTCTCATTTGACGGGAAGGTAGAGAACTTGCTGAAGGTCGCACAGCTCAGCTAGAAAGTGGCAGCGGTGGGACTCACACCGCTGCAGCCAACGATCCCAACACGAGGGCTGCTGCCGCCATTTGTGTCGGCATCACCAGGGCTCACCCAGCACCAGAGCAGGAGGCTTTCAACAGCTAAGTGGGCGAATGAAGCCGCACACTTCTCTATTTCTTTACCTGTTCATTTTATGGGAGTAATTTAAAAATTTAACAGGATGTGTGTAAGAGCAGAGACTTCATAGTGTATTAAATCTCTAACATTTTGATCCCCAAATATTGTCTCCACATGTATATAAACATTTACTGGACAAGTCACCTGTAGTGATTTGTTGTGTAGCAGCTTCACTATTGTCTTTAAGATTGAATGGAGAACTTTCTTCTCAGTACTTGGGATTGAGCCCCAAACCTGCGCAATGAGCTACATCCCCAGCCCTTTTTGTCATTTTCATTTTGAGATGGAGTGTCACTGATTTGCTCAGCTGCCCAGGCTGGGCTGGAACTTGCCATCCTTAGTGCTGGGATTACAAGCTTGTGACACCATGCCTGGCTTTGCTTATGTCTTCCTCCCTGACTCTGTGGATCTGTTGGACTCATACCCACACCCATCATGTGTTCCGGCTTCTCTCTAGAATTTGCCTTGTGCAGCGCAGAGTCTCAAAGGCCCCGGTCGCATGGCCCAGCTCCCCCTGCGTCCCTGACTGTGTGTTGGGCTCCAGCCTTCAGAGGCTGCACACTGAGGTTTGGAGAAATAGGTGCTGACGGACCTCTGTCTGGGGCTCTGGCTACTGCTGCGGCCAGGCCAGTCAGGGAGATGACAGAGCTTTGCTGGAGGATGGTAGAGACATCATGGCAGAGCTGGCAGCAGCTGGATATTCCAGCTGAGCTGCTCTGAAGGTGGAGGGACTTGGTATTGCTGTGTCTGTATCTAGCTTGGGGCAGGAGAGGCCAGCGCTCCCATTGCTGGACTTCTGACTCCCACATTTCTACCTGCAGTGAAGTGGTGGCTCTCCTGGGTGGCCGCTGCGGCCTCTTCTTCTTGAGCTTCCTCCTGGAGGTCCAGCTCAGTCTTGCAACCCTGCTGCTGACGATTTTAGAGTTGCCCAGTTCCGTACTCTGCCTGCTATGGTGGTTTCTGCTCCCTGTAAATGAATCTTGACAGATGTGGTCTCCTTAATAACTGCAGACATATACAGTTGATCTATTTGTTGGTTCATTAGTGGATTTTCCACTTTCTACTTCTTGTACAGCTGAAGTTTGTGGACATTTGCCACTCTGATTGGACAGAGGTGGGAAGGGGAGGAAGCCCACAGAGAGAGCTGTTGTCACAGCAAGTTCCTGCATTTGGAGTAGCCGAGCCAGAGAGAAGGCGTCTGGGTGGCTTCCTTTGCTGGGGTGCTCTCTCTGAGCTTCCCTGCAGTTGTTTGCTTCCATCTTGAATTCTCCTTTTCCCTCCATTGCCCTTGAATCTCTGTGTGTCTGTGTGATTTCCTTTAAATCTGCTAATCTGCAGCTTTCTGATATCCAGTGATTTCTACATAAGCCCTTTTGTGCTGACGTCCAAGTACAGGGAAATTGTCCCTTCAGTAAAATCACGTAGTTCTTTTTCATGTCATTTGATTGTAGGGCAGCATAGATGTTATTTTACTACTTTTATGCTTGTCATTTGTCAACGAAAAAGGCGCAGAAAAATTATTTTGGAATGAAATAGCAGTGTCACAGGATATATTGATAACTGAAATTTTAGCTCCCAAAGGGACAAGGGACCGTGGCCCTTATATGGACTCTTTCTCCCCATTCTAAAAATGCGTAATTCAGTTGCTCCTCGGTTTATGATGGGGCTATGCCCTGACGAACTCAATTTAAATTGAAAATATCATAGATTAAAAGGCATTTGATACACCTAACCTACTAGAAAGCGTGGCTCAGTGATTCAGCCCACTGCGGAGTTGGTTATTTCTCCCGTGGTTGTGGGGTTATGGCGAGCTTCATCTTCCCATCTGGAATTCATTAGATTCTCATTTTCTAAAAATTTCACACAGTGAGCCGGCCCATGGGCAGCTTGCAATGGGCTCCATAGCCACCATCTTGGAAGGGCTTTTCTCTAGACAGCTCAGTTCTACATACTTCTGGCACATCGCAAACTGAATCTACAGGAATGGGGCCACCTTGACCTCAACACGCTGTAGTAATGTCTGATTTCTCTTAAATTATCCCAGATGTCTCCAGTTCTCTTCAAATAAATGATGGCGATGACTAATATAGCAAAAATATCAATGGTTAAAATTAATCATTTGTATTAAATATTTAGGAAGTGTTCATGTACGAACAGTGATTTTAGCATTGTAACTGTCCTGCTTTTAAAAATTCCCAGCCAAAAAAATCTCAACCTTCTATTTCTTTTATGATCAGAAAATCATGTTAGTTAATAGATGTAGGCCCTGATCCTATCATTTCTTGCCACTTTCTGAAGCAGCTCTGGAAGTCCTCTTTTGGGAGCGTCTTTAGTTGTGTTTTTGTGACTACCTAGATGTCTTGAATCTATTCAAAATATTTTTCTTTCATGGTTATTTTGACTTTAGGGAAGAGCCAAAAGTCACATGGCGCCAAATTCAGTGACTAAAGTGAATGAGGACTTGGTGTAATATTTTTATTTGACAGAAGTTACCATAAACGTTTTGAGTCCATTGAGGACATTGAGGCAGCCATGGGAGTGCAACTTGAAGATACTTACCAGAGACTCCTGGTACTGCTTCAGGAAGTGGGAGAGTGACAGGAGATGAGTGCTGGAAGTGAAGAGGAGAATTTTGAGGGAGTTTAACAGTAATGGCTCTTTAATTATGATAAATCTATTAAATAAAATTTAAAATAAAAATTTAAATAAAATTTAAAAGATTCACTGCAGTTTTTGATCATAATTTAGACTTTCTGGGAAGAAAGATGGAAAACCCGGGACACAAGGTTGTCAAGGACAGGCTCATCTCGGGAAGGGTGGTTGTCACACTGTATGAATGAGTCAAGAGAGTGTCAACGTCCTTTAAGGGTGACCTCAAGTAAGACTGTTTTATAGTACTACCTTTGGAATACAGGTATTTTTACCTAAAACATAATTTGTAGCACTTTTGCAGAAAATTATTAGCTAAAAGGAGAAAAATACACGGAAAAGAGGAAGTTTTCTAAACATTTATAGATAACATATAAGTCTTGCCTAGCCAGACACTTCCATTAGAACAAAAAATAACGGCCTTTTTCAACAAGATGACTGTCACAAAGAAAAACTGTAGACAGTCAAATGATTCATTTCCCCGTCTATGTTTGAGTTCATTCATGGGGAGATTCACCTTGTGAACTAATAATTTTCTGGGCTAAGAAAAACAGCAGGCGCTCTTCTTTTTAGGAAATGCCTAGTTTTTAATTTTTAATTTTTTACAGTGGATTTCTTTAGGCTTAGAAAATCACATAAGTCTATGACTTTGATATCAAGGGAAAAGCTTGTTTCGATTGCTTTAACCTTTTTCAAAAAATGACCTGTAGAGATAAATGTGCTCATGCTGGGGATCAAGGCTCTTGCCAACATCTAAAGTAATGGAGGCAGAAAAGGAAACAGACCCAGTGGTTTAAGAAAATTTCAAGGTCCTGGACTGTGGAAAGAAACGTTTTTGGAAAGGTCAGTTTAAGATCCATATCCTAGGAGCTGGCCATGGTGGCACATGCCTGTAATCCCAGCACTCTGAGAGACTGAGGCAAGAAGATTGCAAGTTCAAGCTCAACCTGGGCAACTCGGAAATTGAGCCAGACCTTGTTCAAGATAAATGATAAGAATGGCTGGGAATGTAGCTTAACACAAAGGCTCTGGGTTTAATCCGCAGTAACCCTACCCCTCACTCTCAGTTGTGAACAGAAGCCAGGAACTAGCTAAGAAGGAAGATTCTGGTGTATTATTTTTTCTCCTTTGGGTGAAAATGGGTCAAAATCTGTGAAGGTCAATGAGGGGAGGGAGATGCTGACAGGACAGGAAAGGGCCTTGGTGGGCAGGGCTCAGAATATGGGAGGCCAGAAGAGTCAGAGTAGAGGCCAAGTGCAATTTGAGTGTGGTTCCTGGCTGGAGGCATGAGTCAGAGCCGTGCTGAATCTCCAGGGGGATGCTCCAGGGCCTCTGGTCTGATAAGCAGGCGATCATCTTCCCTGTGCCTCTGGTACCTGCTGCTTCTGCACCCTGCAGTTGGTTCCTGGCCTGTCCCTGACCACACACAGCATCTCTCTGTATGTCCTCCCCTGCCCAGTCCCCATCTTAAGCCTGACTTGGGCTTGTACTCATTTTCTGTTCTCATTCTACCTCTTGCTGGGTTTCATAACCCACCTACACTGACTGGACTCTGATTTTGGCCGTGACTGGTTTCTAAAGTTTTGTAATTGTTTCTTACTTTTCAGCACCTTGAAATGGTATTAATACAAAACCAGGTTTTGTCTCTTCCAAGGGACTTGTATCATCTACGAGTGTCGCAAATTCTAAATGTCTCTTATCCTACAGAAAAGGAATTATTGTGGGAATTCAGGGTGTGTGGGGAGTGGGTACAGGGAGGAGAGTTGGGCCAGGAAACTTCATGGTGGGATGTATGAACACATCACATCCAGGGCTGCTCAATTCCTGGGCTGAGACTGTAACAGCCCCCACTTACCTAAGGGCTCTCTATGTACCCCTGGGGCCCTTGCTTACCCATAGTTTCCTCTACAATTTCCAGGCTTCTCTGCAGATGAGTATTATGGTTTATATCTAGAATGTCCCCCCAAAGTCTTACATGTTCAGAGGCCCAGCTTTTAGAAGGTTACTGAATTATGAGGGCACTATAGTCATCAGTAGATTAAACCACAGATGAGCTTATGCTTGAATGTGCTGTCAGGAGGTGGGGCCTGGTTGGGAGAGGATCACTGGGGAAGTGACCTGGCAGGCTGTATTCTTGTTTCTGACTCCTCCTGTCTCTGGTTCCTGGCTGCCACAAGGTAAGCAGTTTTCCTCTGTCGTGCAGTTTCTGCCTTGGAGTCAACCAACCATGGATTGAGTCCCCCAAAACCATAAGCCAAATTAACCTCTCTTCCTTTAAATTGTGAGGGTTGGGTATTTTGTCCCAGCAATAGGAAAACAGCTAATACAGCAGGATAAGCCATGGAATGTAGAACTGGCAGAAAGTACGAATGGAGATGATTAAGCTAGGTTCTTAATATCTCCTTCTTGGTCCTCTCATTCTGTCTTTCTTGTTATGGCATCTTTGCCTGGCATGCGTTCTGGGTGGTATATATGGCTGGGAGAGTATCACCAATCTGCATGGACTCCCTAAATAAGGAAGGGATGTTAAGTGTCCCCTCCCCTTCACTGAGTTTGCATCTTCCTGATGGCTGGAGTGCCACTTAGCTCTAATGAAGCACTTCTTTTTTGAGACCTTTCTCAGAGAGGCTAACTAGGAAGGGCAGCTTCTCTCTGACCAATGGATACACACGTTCAGTTCCATACTGCTGCTCAGGATTTGGGGTTTGGAAATTCCTTTGCACAAATGTGGTGTCCTCCACCGTGCGCCCCTGTGTCATGGTCTTCCAAGGCACTTTACGGAGACTGAACAGAAAACCAGTTTCCATTTCCCAGGAGTGCTTGGTCTTAGGTCCTGGAAGACAGCGGCTGGTGTCTCTCAGGCCAGTGTCCTCTGGTGAATGCACAGTAGCTTATTCTCTCACTCGGTTATGTGGGCCGCTTCCATAAAATGCTACGTTCACCTGCCACATCGACTAGCATAATGAAAGCAGTCAGGATGGAGTCTAAGACAGGCTCTCCAGCAGAAGGGACCTTCCCAGAGGACAGCCTCAAAGTCCAGGAAACTCCAAAGCTGGATTTTTTTTTTTTTTTTTGAGACAAGGTAGCCCAGGCTTGCCCTGAACTCACGGTGATCCTCTTGCCTCAGCCTCCCAAGTGCTGGGATTATAGGTGTGTGCCACCATACCCTGCCCAAAGCTGGATTTTGACATTTCCCCAAATGGATCCTTAGCTGCTCCTTCCCCAGACTAGGGATCCAGAAATTTGAATCAAGGCATTCCTTTTTGCTTTCATGGTTTGGATTACATTCAGACTGGGGAGAGAAAAAGAGTTTCCTGTTTGGAATTGGCTGCTGAAAGCTTAGGGAAAGCAGAGAGAAACAGTTTCCCAATGGAAACGTTTCTTGCCCTGTCCATCTCCACATGGTAAGACCTTGAACGTGATCTTCGGGCTTTGGTGGTTTCTGCTGATGACTTTTTGGGACGGTTGTTACTGTCCTTCTGCCGAGTGGCCACTACCGAGCTTAGTGCTGTCCTTGTCTTGCATGAACTGCTATTCCAGCAGCTCAGTGGCCGTGACTGAGCACCTCGCACTGTTCGTGGCCTGGGAAGACGCTGCGGAGCGGAGGAAACGTGGCCTGCCCTCCCTGCGGTTCCGCGTAGGCAGGCCCGAGCCCATTTGGTCACACGCATCTCTGGAGTTCTTTTTGGTGGACTCAAGTATTAGTTAAAGACATTTGAATCAGTCTGGCTCCTCCTGTGTCTCTTTGCTCCTGCTTTCTTGACAGCAGTTCTCAAAGCGGCATTGGGGACAGGTGAGACAATTATTAATGAAGATTTAATTTTCCAGCAGGCCCCAGAGTGCCCATCAACCAGCTCTGTGAGGTGAATGAATTCCCAGCTGCCTGCTTCTTGGGTGCCTCCAGCACCTCCGAGCAGAGGCAAACTCCAGGGCTGTGGAAGCAGAGCCCGGCACCCGTCACCGGCATCTTGCAGGCACAAGGCTCTGAGCTGAGACCTCCTGGGTACAGTAGTTAGAGCAACTTCTACTCATCTCCCCAAGTACAAGGGTCTGGGCATCCGTGGGTCCTTCCTGTAAGGGTGGGGGTGCTTCTGTGGCTATCTTGTCAGTCTTTACGCTGTGTCCTCAATGTTGGCATCATTCCAAAATCCATATCCTGTACCCCTAACCCTGTGGAGAGGGCATTAGCAGGTGGGGCTTTGGGGAAGTAATTAGGGTACAGGGCCAGAACCCTCCTGAATGTGATGGTTCCCTTATAGAGGATGCCACAGTGAGCTTGTTCGCCCCTTCTGCCATGTGAGGACGCAGCAAGAAGGTGCCACCTGTGAGGGGTGGACTCTCGCCATACACGAATCTGCCGGCACCTCGGTCTCAGGCTTCCTGCCCCTAGAACTCTGAGCGATACATCTCCATGCTCATTAGTTATCCACATATTGGAGGTTATTTCGTTACAGCAGCCCAAACAGACTAAGACAGCTTGCACCCTGGAGACCCTCGAATGTCGCCAAGAAGTGCTCATTTCTAGCAGCTGTCATGACAATCAGCAGGCCACTAGCTGCACCTGCAGGAGCTGTTTTTTAAATACTCTGTGAGCCTTACTGGATGACAACAGAGGACCACAGTGGCCACCCCATGCTTGGGCTCCGGTGCAGAGCACCAGGGCACCACAGTGGGCCCTGCTTTCTTGGCAGGGAGTTTGGCAGCACACTTTATATCACACTCCATATCTAGAGTATTTTGGGATGAAGCCCAGACACCATAGTGACAACAGGGGACACGGTGGGTGGGGTCAGCGCTTGGGGTGCATTGTTCCGGGTACTTTTTTGTTCTACAGGGTTTTCTCACTTGCACCTCATAAGCACAAGGAGACAGAAGGCTGCAAAAAGCTCCCAGCTGTCTCAAGGTCAGTAGTTGGCAAGTGTAGTGATAGTGACGGAGGGACTGGAGCAGTCACTTGTCTGCTGCCCCCTGGGCTGGACCCAAAGCAAATGGCAGGGTCAAGACTCTGACTGAGGGTGCCCTGACACGGGGGGACCCTGACACTGGACACTCCCGGCCTCAGTGCAAAGAGGTGTCGGCCTAGGAGCCCCGGCACCCGGTTCTCTAGAGAGTCTGTCCTGGTGGCTGGATGAGGTTGGATTAAATTGTCTCACAGCTGCCCAAACCGTTGCCCAGATTTGTTCTCCATCGTTTTCTCCCCTGATGGGTCCCAGCCCCTGACTGGCCAGCTAGGAGCTTGGCAAGGTGCTAACTTGAGCACAGAAGTTTTCCTTGGGTCTGTCTGCAGAGCCTCCCTTGCCTGCCCAGACTGCAGGACTCGGCCTCCGAGTGTCCTCTTGGGGCCCACGTCCTTTGTGGTACTCACAGGTCCTGAAGACGTCCTCTTATCGTCTGGGCTTTGCCTGTTTCTACATAGTAGCTGTTCATGTCAGTGCCACTCACCACTGAAATTCATGCACTTTGGCTCATCGAAAATTTACATGTAACTCACCATTTATGAGACACGTTGGTGCATATGAAGAGATTGTACTGGCTTTGGGGCTGCTCTGTTTGGCCACTTCCTGGCTGTGTGATTGCTGAGCAAGTTATCTGACGGGTCTCAATTTCTGTTTCTTTATTTTGGAATGGGGCAAAAATAGTACTTAACTCACAGGCTTGTTGAAAAAATGAGTTAATCTATGATCTATATTTGTTCCACAGTCAACTCAATTAATGGATTTATGGTGCAACTTAAATATTGATCTCCTATTTTGGAGTGCTTTTCCTTGGTCCAACATGATTTGCTAGTTTGACACCTCAGGTCAATATGGGGACTGCTGGTTGAGCTGTGGAGGATCTGAGGAAGGTGGATGGATGGGAAGAACCCACTGAAACTGGCAAGAAGAAATGCCTCATCAGGAAGCACCAAATGTGGCTGGCTGTGAATTTTCAAGCCTTGGTGGCTGGCTTGGCTCTCATCATCTTTATGTGAGCTTTACCTTGCTAAGTACTGTTCATCAATTTTTGAATATCTGAGTTATATGAGGCCAGTCATTCAAGGCAAAATGCTGAAAGTAAAAACAAAATCAAGGAGAATCTGGGGCCTTTTAAAACTTGTGGCCATTTTCCATCCTTAAGAGCACTGACTTGACTTTTATAAGAGGTTGTAGAATAATCTAACAGAAAATGGAAACCAAGAGCACAGCCATCCCCTTAAATATTTTATGCTGCTTTTGGATATGCATTTTTCAAAGATCATTTCCTTGACATTTTCTGAGGTATATTTCTTGGGAAATAAAATAAATATGTTTGGTTGATGCTCATATTAATTTACGTAGAGCTATAAGTAAGATAGAGATGCCTCCTGTCATTTGTACTAGAAAACATAAAGATCAGAGGAATATCTTCGGAGGACAGGGCAAAGGTTTAATCATGCCATCCAGATTATACTGGGTTTAGCTGACACTTAAAACTGTTTAGATGATCCTCTGAGAAATTCCTATTAAGAATGGACCAGAGGGATCCTGTGGCTGAAGCCCAGACCAGGGAGGAGACAGAGCGCTCCAGGCCACACTGTTCATTAAGGCCAACCGAGTGATAGAACTGGATTTTCTAATTTTGTAGTCTTGGTAAGCCACATAACCTCTCCAAGTGTTCGTGTGGACTATCTTGTAGCTAGATCATTCTGGGTGCTTCCCTGAGGCCAAGAAGGACCCTTCAGAGGCCGAAGTGCAGTCATTCCTCTAGAAGTCTGAAATATGTATGTGAGGCTTCTGGAAGGTGTAGGGGAAGAACTCCCCTGCTGCCATCTCTCAGCAATCAGCATATTCAAGCTGCAGATCTACTGAATCATCACACTGCTGGGGCAAGAGAAGCGAGGGAAATGGCTTCCCATAGGGAGTGGCTGGGAAGGAAGGAAGACGCAAATGGGGAAAACCAATCAGAGGACAGCACATACCACTTTAGGGCAAATGAGGCAAATCCTAGAAAGATGCTAGAAGTTTAGAGAAGAGGTCGCCATGTCTGGTTTCAGGGAAGCAAAGGGACAGAGTAAGTCATGTAGGATGGGAAGACACTCCTGGCTGTGGAGAGAGCGCCATGTATCTGTGTGGCTACAGAAGATGGGGGGCTGGACCAAGGGAAGCACTTTCAAATACAACCTGCGTGCATATTTCAGGATGACTGGATAGAGAGGGAGTGTGTATGTACACAATGAAATATTAGCCCTAGAAAAGGGGAATTCTGCCATCTGTGACAACATGGATGAATCTGGGAGATATGCCAGGCACAGAGAAATAAATACTTCGTAATCTCCCTTATATGTAGAATCCGAAAGAGCCAAACTCAGAGAAGGTGAGATAGAGAGTTAGTTACTAGGATCTGGGAAGAGGGGAAGTGTGGGGATGTTGGTCAAAGGGTGCAAAGTTTTAGTTATGCAAGATGAATGGTGTCTGGAGATCCACGATATGGAAATGTGAATATAGTTATCAGATAAGGTGGATCTTAATGTGTTCTACACATGCACACACAGTGGTAACTATGTGAAGAATGGATATGTTAATTAGCTTGATTGTGGTGATCATTTCACAATGTGTATGCACATCAAAATATCAAGTTATACTCTTAAATGTATATCATTTTATTTGATTTTTTAAAAATGTATACGATTTTATTCATCAATTATACCTTAATAAAATTGGGAAGAAAAATACTACTATGAGAGAGAGAGAGAGAGAGAGAGAGAGAGAGAGAGAGAGAGGGCGCGCGAGAGAGAGAGCAAGCATATATATGAATGAATAAGTGGTGGGTGAGTGGATTCTTGACCCAGGAGAAGCGGCGGAGGGCGGAGAGGAAGAGGCATCTGGAAGGTGGGTGACTCCTGGGAGTCCAACTTGACAGAACAGGAGGCGGGGGGTACTTTTCGAAACAAATAAAATCAGACTGAAATACCTCATGGGAACACAGTCCTTTAGAGAACTCCTAAATCCTTTTAGAAATGAAGAGAATCTATCATATAAATGCAGTGTAAACAATAAATTTTAAATTCAATTATAACTTTAAATTTTGTATGTTGCTTGTTTCCCTGAATTTGCCCAGGAAAGTTAAACTTCCTTTATGGCATCACTAAGATAACATCACCTTGAAAAGCACACGAGGTATGCAGGGAAGAGGGAGGAATAAATATTCAGTAGGAGAAAGAGCAGCATTGCTGTATACTTATCTTATTCGGAGTTCCGCCTTAGAACTGAAAGCAAACCTTTCATTTCTTCTTTTGCTTTTATGTCAGTGTACTAGGAGCCACGTCATTTTGGAAATGGGGTGATGTTTTATTTGCAATCATTGGTACGAAGAAGAATGTAGCAGTGATGGTTTATGACCTTAAGATGCCCAGGATGGCAATTCTGTGGCTTGCAAGCTGCTGCTCTCTCTCTCTTACCCACGAGGTTTTAGTTTCTAAGTCAAGGTCCTTTTGAACTCAGTGCCTGTGGGCGGTCACTTTGAACTCTACTTGCCACCCGGTGGAACCCGCTTGCCACCTGGGTTCCAGCTCCAGATTGGTTTGTGCACTCTAAGGGCATCAGAAGTGCCTGGTGGGCCTGTTCCAGTACAGGTGCTGGGTCCCACCTGGTCTGATTTAGTGGATCTGGGTGGAGCCTGAGAATTTGCTGCTGATGCTGCTGGGCTGCAGACCGTACCTCAAGAGCCGTTATCTTGAATTTTAACACAGCAGTTGCTCCTTCTCTCTAAGGAATGTGTTCCAAGATTCCCAGAAAGTGTCTGAAACCACAAACAGCACTAAAGATACTATGCTACATACTACGTTCTTTCCTATTTTTTTTTCAACTAGATACAATTGTATAGGTATAATTTTTTCCATAGATAACAATTTTTTCCTACAGATACTTATGATAAAGTTTGATGTATAAATTAGGCACAGTAAGAGATTAATAACATTAATAATTAAATAAAACAATTATAAGAATAACTGTAGTAAATTTGCCAGTCGATGTCACTATTGTTTTTCTTTAGAATCATTACTGAATGTTGTAACAACCCCTGTAGATTTGCTAACCAAGATGGCTACTTCGTGACTAATGGTTGGTGGCATGTAGAGTGTGGACACCCTGGACAAAGGGATGATTCACCTCCTGCACATGGCATGGCAGGTTGGCTATTCAGAACACTGCAATTTAAAGCTTAGGAATTGTTTAGCAATGGAATTTTCCACTTCAGATTTTTGGAACTTGGTTGACCGTTGGTAAGAGACTGAGGAGAGATTGCAGCTAAGAGGTGACGATTGTATATTGTCAGGTGGTCTGTTTTCCAATTGAGTGAGATTAGGGAGCAAAGAGACCAACAGTTTAAAATTTTTTGCAAGTTCCCTCACTTCCTTGTGTTCTGCAGTTTTTCCTTTTGATTCCCTAACTAGGATTTTTACATCACATTTTTTGACATTCTCGTGACCATAATGCCTTAGCTGAAATTGAGGTTGATGTTCTATAATCTCAAAAGAGGTGCTTCAGATTTCAGACAGAGCTGGTGAGTTGGAGAGCAGAGTAGAGAAGAACATCCTGGGCACTTGTTCTTTAGGGCTGGAACTCGTGATGATGTGGCTGGTTATGGAAAGTTGAGATAATGTTTGCAAGAATGACAGAAGTGTGTTCAAAAAGTATGGTGAACGTTTAAATTAAAAAGATTTATTACAGTTGAAAGACACATTGCTACTAACCTTCCCCTCAAATACTCCCCCTCATTTTGAGCACCGTCATCCTATCATTCTTGATATTTTCTGAAGCAATTGTGGAAGTTCTCTTCCATGGGTACCTTTGTTTGTCATGCTGGTGGCTGTCTTGATGTCCTGAATCCATTCAAAACATTTATCTTTCATAGTCATTTTGACTTTAGGGAAGAGCCGGAAGTCACACAGTGCCAGATCCAGTGAATAAGGTGCATGAGGATGCACTGTAATGTTTTTATGAGGATGCCTTTCCAGTGGAGGCCACTGTATTTTTGATCACATCTCACAAAGACGTTAATGAAAGAGGATTTCCAGAACTGCTTCAAAAAGTGGCGAAAGGGGTGGGGTAAGTCTGTTCAGAATGAATTGGAGTATTTTGAGAGGGGATTAGTGGTGTGTTTAATAAGATTTAAAACATTTAAACCCACACCCTAGTTTCTGATCAGCCCTTGTAGTTTGTTACTAACAAAACATCACATGCAGGGTGGCTTATTCAACAGAAATTCATTGTCTCACACTTCTGGAGGCTTGAGATCCAAGATTGGGGTGTCTGCAGGGCTTGTTTCTTCTGCGGGCTGTGAGGGGAGATTTGTCCACACCTCTTCCCTGGCTCGGAGTAGTTTGCTGGCGG
>PVJO010028146.1:0-18597 GCA_004026905.1 Hystrix cristata
CAGGGCAGAGGAGCCAGGGAGGCTGCCGGTCAGCAGGGGCCCGCTTCCCTCTCTCCAACCACCTGGTATTTGATTCAGTCTGGGGCGTTTCTCTTTCTGGTTGCTTCTTCATGGGTGTGAACCTTTGCTTCCCCTGCCTGAGAACACCTGGTTTAAATTGTTCTCTTTTGAGCGTCCCTCCTGGACCTTTCTCTGTAATTGGCCATGATGGAACCGTCCTCACAGTCATTTTGTCTTTGGGAAGAACCAGAAATCACACAGTTTTAGGTCTAGTGAAAAATGTGGATGAAGAGACACACTAATATTTTATGAATGTCACTTCCTATTGGATGGCATTGAGTAGCAACTCTCTCCCTATGCGTTTTAATCAGATGGGAAAAGAAATACTCATGAAGAGAACTTCCAGATCTATATGAAAAAATTACAAGAAAGATGTGCTATGTGTTCAAAATGAGGGGAGGATTTTGACCAGGATTAATGGCGATTTTCTTCTGTCATAATGAATTTTTTAATTTAAGCATTCAGCATATTTCAGTCACTCTTTAGAGTTGTAGTGGGTATTAGATATAGCAAAGAATTTTTTTTTTCTTTTCTCCTCATGCATCTTGATCCAACATTATAATTATATTAAAGTGGAATTATTTTTTTGCACACAAGTTTTCCCTGTACACTGTATAACACTTGAGAGTCCAGGTCACTTTTTAGAAAAATCCCATAAGACAGATCTTGATATAAAATTGTACTTCCATAGTAGAAGGAAATAAATAAAGAAAGGAAAAGAATTATTTTATGCATAACTTCTTTGAAATTTGACCGACGTGAAGTCAGAGAATCTCCTCCATCCCTGGAACACATTAGCCACATTAAGAATAATTCTAACTCAAAGAATGAGCATAAACACACTGTTGGCAAGGGCTAAATTTTCCCAGCCTCTCCTGGATAAGATCTCTTAGTTCATTCTACTAGGAGGAGAGAAAAGGTAAGAGTTTCCATCATGCTTACTTCTCTTCCATTTTGACTTAAGTCATCATCCAAACCCGACTAAAAACCTGCTCGTGGGCTCCCGGCTGTTGGTGCCTGGCCGTTTGTGGTGTTCCACAAGGTGCAGCCTCCACAGCACGTTCTGTACTGTGCACCACATTGGACACAGGAAAGAGACCTCAACAATTTCACACTAAAATGTACGGTCACACTCTAAGTTCCTCAAGACATTTGACTCACAAATAAAAATGATGACATTACTAAAATCTTGCCTAGAGTGACACGAAGAGTCAACATTATGTAAATTAGTTTTTCTTCAATATAACTCTTAATTTAGTATTAAGAAAACAAGAATTGTTTGGACATTTTTCTGCAATCAAATCTCATTTTTGGCTGTTGCAACTTGATCCTGGAGATGTGTATTTCAGATGTAGTTGTTGCAATTTTTAAGATTCTGTACAGATTACCCGCATACAACAGAAAGGTTGGTATTTACATCAAGATAGATGGACAACTCTTATCTTCCAGATGAAGAAAGTTGAGGGCTGGTGAAATAATAGTTAGACCCAGGTCTGGGAGTCACTTAAGTATCAAGTGTAGACTACAGTGTATGTCTTCTGTGGCACTTACCTCTTATACATTTTTTAATACACTATTCAAACTAAAACTTTATCTCAGATTTAATCTCCTTGTTATAATATCATTTTAAATTAGTAATAAAACTCATTTGAGATATTGGTGATTTTTTACTACGCTATTGCTTTAAACGACCAGGCAGTGTCCTAAAAGTGAATTCTGTTTCTCTGGCAGATTCTCCAGCAGCTGTTATGCTGAAGAGAGCAAAAGGGTTCCCACCAACCTTCCTTACACCAGCAGGGACATTCGGTAGGTAATAAAGGGATTGGGTGGCGAGGGAAGTCGTTTGGTTTCATGCGGACAAGAAGATACAAAGATTGTTGTCAGCCAGATGCAAAGTACAATTAAATCTCATTGAAAAGGACTGGCGATGATGTGTTCTGGATCACTGAATATTTGATGGTTTATATAAACTTTTATTTAGAGTTAATTCTGATAAAATCAGGTTAATGCATTCTTCAAGGACAAAAATGACAAACCCCATATCAGTAAAACTAGAAATGAGAAAAAGTGTTATAGCAAACACCTAAATTTAAAGGATTGTTAGTAATAATTTGAAAACTCTTTTTCTAAGGAGTCCTGAGAATATGAAAGTAATGGATAAAGTCTCAGACAGACATGTTTATCGAACTTTAATTGACAGGATATAAAATCACCAGTGGACCAATGAGAACTGATGTGGGTTTGGGGATTAGGCTCAAGTGGTAGATTGGTGGTCTAGCAAGTGCAAGGCCCTGAGTTCGAGTCCCAGCACCAATAGAAACAAAAAGAAAAACAAAACAAACAAACAAAAATCCTGATGTAACTGATGCAGTAATCAAAATTCTAACAGCTAAGAAAAAGCCAGGACCCAGTGAATTCACTGGTGATTTTTACTAGAATTAAGGATAAACTACTGGCAATAGGTTTCAGGTTTTTCCTTGTATTTGAAAGGTAAAGAATGCTTCCATAACACGAGCACTGCCCTGATACCAATACTGAACATGGACTCAGTAAAACACAGAACAACAAGAGAATACCCTGAAAGAGCACAGATAACAAAATCCTGAACATGATACTTTGAACCAACACTTAACAACCCATTAAAATTACACACCATGACCAAGTAATCCTTATCCAGTTTTAGTCTTTATCCATCTTTATTCAAATTTACTCATGTGCTCCATGAGTCTAGTAAAACCGTACTGGACTTTAAATCAAGGAAAATATGCCACTTAGGGTTTTGTGGATTGTGTTTAGATTATGAATCAAAAAGTGAGTTATATCATTTTAAGAATGGAACATATTTTCGAGAGTTTTTCTTCCTTTTTGCTAAAACAAAAACTTCTTCTGGTTGTATTATATCTTTCCCTTATGCAATTGAATTTGAGGTAAAATTTAAGGGACTCACTTTTTTGAGATGACCTCCACAATTTTCTGTGGAATCATATATTTTTTGTTGCTTCTGAAAGTCTATATTCCAAGCTGTATCCCTATTCTTTATCGCTGCCCACCTACTTCCTTTTAAGTTTTTCTCTTTTCAACTTGGCTGGTGTCATACTTATTGTATCAATTTTCCAGATTGCAAGTACACGTTGTTTTGTTGTTTCTGTTTGCTTGCCAGAAAATACAAGTCCTTACCATTTTTAGCCTTTCATTCCACCTGTCCAGGTACTATTTTAAAAATATCTTTAATGACTAACTCTATTCTTAAACAACATTAGGTATTTGTAGCAGAATTAATAAATGGAAACTGTTCTTATACCAGTTGGGCATAACGTACAGGTATCAACAATCTTTTACCTCTCATCTAGGTGATTATGCAGCAGACTTAACCTGGATAATTATTAAAACAACGTGTAGCTTAAACTATCAACGAGGCGCTTGTCCCAGGGAAATGGCTATTACTTGAGTAGCTGTGCTCTAAGGAGTTTAAGTGTTACATCTAAACCAGCACATGATTCTGACTCTAAGAACAGAAACGAGGCACAAAAAAGTCAGCAATCTCACTATTTATGATTATTGGATCATCATATTAAATAGACACAATACATTTAAGGTTTTAGTTAGTATCAGCCATTTTTCTGCACATACTGGCTGACCATCACACTACCGTTCAGAATCTTAATGTTGTATCTACAGGAAAGCACAGAACGGCACTTTGCTGTAGTTATTTAGTAAAATGAAGTTCATGTGAGTTGTCTCAAGTATATCATGGTGATAAGCACTCAAGCCAAAGTGATTCTCAGTGAAAAAATTTAAATTGAGCTGGATTGGTGGTGTCTGTTTGCAATCACAGCTAAAGGAAGGCTGATGCAGTTTGATCTCAAATTCAAAGCTATTTTGGGCCAAATATATTATGTCTCATGAAAAACAAACTAACAAACAGAAGTGAAAAGGCTGTAGCTGCAGCTCAGGTGTTTAGCACTTGCTTCACATACACCGTTCCTACATTGAATTTTCTTTCACATGAAAAAACGTTATTTAACTAACGAGTATCTGGTTATCGTGTGGATGAAGCTCAGGTAAGTGAAGCTTGGATCCTGCATCTGAGTGCCGAGTTGACTCTCAGCTCTGCTCCCAGCAAGTGTGTGTCCCTGGGCAACTATTTGGACTCTCTGTGTCCCACTCATCACATGTAAAGTCAGTGCGACAATATTCCCTCCTCATGATGAGTCCAGAGATTATTTTTCCTGAAAGCTTTGGAGCTGTGCTGGGTTCATTGTTAATTCTGAAGATGACAAACCACATTTACCACCTCTGAATTATTATTATTTTATTAACAGCTTATTCATTGCTCTACAGGCAACTCATTTGACAAAGATGCTAAAAGCACAAACCGGAGAATGCATAATCTCTGTTTTTGATGGTATAATACTGGAAAAATCTGATATTCATTTGCAGAACAATCGAAATAAGTTCCTATTTCTCCCCTTTAAAATTCAATTCCAAGTGGTTTAAAGATGTAAATATAAGAATCTTGACTATGAAAATACAAGGTGGAATCTGGGATAAATGCCAATGGACAATGGACATTGCAAAAATGTTTGGAATTTACATGAAAGTACAGGAAACAAAGCAAAAACAGACCAGTGATATCACATCAAACTCAAAAACTTTTGCACTGCAAAGGAAACAATCAGCAGAGTAAAGACACAACCTATGGGTGGAACAATATATCCACAAGCTATATATTTGCCATGGGGTTAATATCAAAGATTTTTAAAGAACATAAAAATGTTAACAACAAGAACCAAATACCCAAAGTTAGAAATGAACAACTGAGCAGAAGATACTTTTTTATGAAAAGGGGAAAGAAAATACCAAGTATACATTAAAATGCCTGATGTCACTAGTCGTCGGGATAATGGAAATCAAAGCCACGATGAAACATTACCTGGCCCTAGAGCAATGGCTAACATCAAAAAGACTAAAGACAGTGAGTGCTGATGAGTTTGAAGGAAAAAGAAAATCTTTCCATGCTGCAGATGGGAACATAACCTAGAACAGCTCTTATCTAAACAGCACGGCAGCCTGTGAAATCATGAAAAGCAGAACATATGCACCTGGAATCCCACTTCTGGGAAGGTGTCAAGAGCCTCTGTGGACATACAGACAAAGAAAATGTAGTTCATATGTAGTTCAAATGTAGTTCATAAGATAGGCTCCTATCCAGTTATAGAAAATGAAATTGTGCCACTTGTGATATCCTTCAATTAGAAGATCGTTTTGTTCTGTTTAACAATCCAGGCATAGAAATTCAAAGACCATATGATCCACTTATATAAAATCTAAAAGTGTTGATTTCATAAACGCACCAAGGACAATGGTAGTCACCAGTGTCTGTGAGAGCAGGGCCTAGGAAGGACAAGGAAAGTCCACAGTAAGTTGTAGTGTCCACTTACAGCAGACAGCCTATGTGTTGCTGCACAGTATGGAGACTACAGGAAACAGAACAAACTGTGTGCTTGAAAAAATAGACAAAAGGGTCTAGAAAATTTTCACTGTGAAGAAATCATGAACGTTCAAAATACAGATATATCGGGACACACCTCAACATTACTCAGTCTATGCATGTATTGAAACATCACAGGCTATGCCAATAGGATGCCAAATTTGTAATACACTGGGTGTCACAGAAAAAGATGAAAAAGAAATGGAGTACAGAGACAGTTAAAATTTAGAAGAAAGAAAAAAGGGAGAAAGTAACAAGAAAAAAAAGAAAAGTGGGAATAGCTAAAGACAAAACAGCAACTGTACATTATTTTGAAACACAAAGAAATAACTCTCTATACCCTTACTAAGGTCATCCAAAAATGAAAGGAAAATGAACAGAAATTAGATGTTTAAACAAGTTTCCTCTTGTTCTGGTTATGTGTACATTCAATTCCAAATGAGATTTGTAATGTTACTTTTTTGACCAATCTTATGAAAAGCTCATCAAAACATTCTGGAGTGATTCTCTGCAATTAAATGAAAAGCATTAAAACTGAAATCTGCTCTGGTGTGAGAAATTGAAAGTGTAAATAAAGACTAAAATGTATTATATTGGGAAAGGGAAGAAAATGTCCAAATGGGAAAGGGAACAAGGGAGGGGGAGGGAGAAAGGAATAGAAGGACAAGAGAAATAAGAAATGGAAGGAAAAAATGGAAACAAAGCTTTTGTAAATAGGGAGGGAGGAGGGAGGAGGGGTTGAGGGGAGGGGAATGGAAAATAAAGAAGCAACAAGATATATCATGTACAGGTACAAATCCCCTATGATGAATGTTATCACTATGTACATCTAAAATGTACCATTAAAATGAAATTAAAAAAAAAAACCTGAAATCTGTTTCTCCATCCCATGTAGATGGAGAGACACATATCCATCCTTTATATGCATTCATAAATTTTCTCATGGGCTTTATAATGGTCTAAGACAAAGGTGATCAAACTGTTGTTTTCAAACAAAAGTTAACTCTTCAACTTCTGTTTTTGAAAAGCTCGAGCTAAAAATAGTATTCAACTTTTTGAACACACAAATTTTAAGTGAGTCTGTAACTACATACCTAATACTCTTGATTTCTAGCTTTTGGCTTACAAAGTGTGAAGTGTGTATTATCTAGCCCATCAAGAAAATGTTTGTTGACCCGTTATCTAGATTCTGAAAAGAAAATCACTATCACTTGATATTCTTTCCTTTGGAAGACTTGTCTCCAAGGTAACAGGAAATGGATGTAGAAACAGTTTTCGGGCAGGTCTAGTTGTGGAATCTGTCACAGACTGGCACCCCATAAGTAGAACATGGAGAAATGTGCTGCTGATTGAATTTTTAAAAAAAGTTAATTGCATGGTAGACATCAAAGATCATTTGCATGAGTTTTTAAGAGATAAACACAGTAGCAAAGGAACACAATGATCATTGCAGAACATGTCGTCTTGGATGAACACAACAGCCTCTTTCGTCCCATGCTGTCTCTCACAATATGATGTTGCCGAGCTGGTGACAATGGAGGGACAGATGCCAGATGAGAGAGGAGGACAAATTCACTCTTCTTATTTTAAATTACTAAAGTTGGCTGTGGTTTGATCTTTGGTTGTATTGCTTTTTTTTATTTTGTAGCAATTGATAATTAAAACAGTTGTTTATAGTCTCTTTTAATTAAGGTTCAAATAATCTTCTTAATACTGCGAGTGAATTATCAGATCAGTCCTGTTGTGGATGGACACTTGGCCTCCTGGTTTCATGGTTCCTCTACAGGGTGAGGAAGTAGCTAGCCACAGCTGGACTAGAGAGCTTCATGGGAAAACATAATATTAAGGAATCAAAAATTTTCACAAGTTATGATCTATCATATTCACTGCAGTTGGGAATAAATTAAGTATTTTGACACAATCTCATAGGTACAGCCTCAAAAATGGAGTCTAAATATATGTCAGTATTTCTTGTGCAAAGTTTTACAGTATATATAATTCTATATAACATATTAATAGTAACCTGAATTTATTTTTGGAAAAGTAAGCATATGCTTTCATTGAAAATCATGAAATTTCCTCTCACATCATTTCTATAATTATAAGACTTAATATATAAGCTTGTAAATTTGGTTTGCTACATAAGTAAAACAGTTTTAATAGTATCCTTGTGAAATCTGTGAAGTCCATTGAAGGAGAATACAAATAGTGAAGTATTTCATAACATTACAAAACAACATTTTAGTGTCTATGTACATACTTTGGAGCGAGGTTCTGCCATCCATCATCTGCTGACAGGGTCTCTTCTGTAAGGAACTTGCCCTCTACTGGCTCTTAGTGGACGCTAAACATGTCATAAGAGCACACTGTGTTTCACTGCAAACTCAAGATGCACAGCATGAACTGGGTGTTATCTGATCCACATAGCCATGAAGTCTGATGTGCACTGCTGCCCTCATAAGTAAATGGAAATAGTGTATGTGTGATGGGGCTTCAAGCGGCCTTAATGTCACGATTCTCACGCAGTTTTACTGCTTCTGCACCCAGTGAGTACCTATGGCCTCATGAGCTGTACCCTGTGAACAGTTGTTAGGGGGAAGACTGTGTCCAGTTTTACAGATGGTTCTACACATTTTGTGGACCCCACCTAGGATACACAGCTGTAGAACTTCAGTCCTTTCTAGGACATAAGTGAGGTAAAATGGTGAAGGGAAACCTTCAAAGCAGACAGAACTTTGGGCAGTGTACCTGTTGGACATATTGCTTGGAGGAAAAATGTCCATATTTGTGAATGTGTACATGTGTGACTAAAAGCAATTCATTGCTTGTAGCCAGTAGTGTGACTTGGAAGAAATATGTATGGAAAACTGGAGAGAAAAATACTGGGGGAAGAATTTTGAATAGACCTCTCCTTATGGATGAAGGATATCAAAATATTTGTGTTGCACACAAATGATCATACAAGGTAATCTCAGGAGAAGAAGACTTTAGTGAGCAACTTATAGAAAGACCCCTTCTATGGATAGCCATCAACAACATTTGTCAGCCAAATCTATTATAGCAAACTCTGCTCATGAACAAAGTGATCAGGGTAGCAGAGGTGAAGGTTAAGCAAGTTGACTTACACTCCCCAACACTGACTCGGCTACAGCCACTGCTGCATGCCCCAGTTGCTAGCAACAAAGACAAGACCATGGGACTGCCTTCGTCATTCAAGCAGCACTTTGTCACTACGGGAACACACACTTAGTCTGGGTATGGATTTGCCTTCCCTGCAAGTAACGCTTGTGCTAAAACTAGCATCCGTAGACTTGGAGAATGCTTCATCCACCACCATCCTCTTCCGCACAGCATTGCTTTTCCGCAAGGAATGGTCTTCAAGGCTGAGGGAGTATGGCGAAGAGCTCATGGAATTTGCTGGTCTTCACATGTTCCCCACCATCCAGATGCAGGTGGAGTGACAGGATGATGAAAGGGTCTTTCGAAGATGCAATCACAGTCCTGCTATGTACTAATACGTCGCAAGGCTGGGCAAAGTTCCACATGGTTCTGTGTAAGCTCTCAATGAGTATTCAACACCCTCCTCCAGCAGTCAGGGTCCCCGGCCTGGGAATCAATGGGGGAAAGTGGGAATGGTACCACTGCCCATTATTCTCCAGGACTCACTGGAGATACATTTGCTATCTGTTCCTGTGACCTCGTGCTCCGCTAAACTAGAAGTCAGTTCCAGAGATAGAAAAGCTTCCACCCAGAGGAACAACAATGATTCCATTGAAATGCCCTCTGAGAATTTCTCCTGGGCAGCTCTGGGTCCCTCAACATCTACCTCAACCAGACAGACAGGGAGTTGTTGTGCTAATGGTGATGACTGATCCAGACTATCAAGGAGAAATTGGACTAGCGGTGTAATATAGAGTTAAGGAAGGTGTGTGTTTGGAAAGTGGGATATCTATCTGTCTATCTATCTATCTATCTATCTATCCATCCATCTATCTATCTATCTCTTCATTTTTGGTTACATTTCCACAGTATATAACATTATGATCGACTTAATATCAGTAATTAAATATTACTTACTTTGAATTAAAATTTATTGTCATGAGAATTGTGAGTACTGCACAAAAGAATCTTTGTGTCATAATAAGTGAAAGGATTTAATATGTTCCCAGTGCCATGCAGAATAGTACCATTATATTAGCTATTCGGAACTTAGGTATGGTTTAAGGAGTTGTGTCTGGTTAGGAAGTTGACCAGGGATGAACTGTTACTGCAAATCACGACATGTCTGCTCGATCGGATTAAAAAATGTCTCGCAGATTAGTAAGCCCACCTCTGAATCTGCCCTTCATGTTTCAGATATGATTGGTATGTATTTCACCAGCTGATTGTGGAGGACCTGCTGTGACTGTGGGTGTCATCCACCAATAAGCTTGCAAGTCACAAAGAATAAATGAGGTAGAAAGAACTGGTCCAAACCTGTGCTTTGAAGCTCCAGTTTCCTCAGCTGCTCAACTCATCCACATACCAACAACTCTCCTGCTTCCAGGGTTTTGGTATTGGAGTACCTTCGATTTTTCAGTCCTTCTTGTTTTGTGGTTTATAATTTCTTTTGCAGAGGAGCTACCGGGTTTTCTGTATCTCCAGCACACAGACAAACATTGTGTACTCTTCTGACTGAAATTGTAAGCAGTGTGTATGTTTGTGTGTGTGCTAAATACATATTCTATTGATTTTGCTTTTAGAGTAGCCTTACCAATACAGTTACAATTATAATTTTAGTAAATTATATTGATTGTTCCCCAAATATAAATCATGAAAAAATTAACACGATCATGCTTACTTCCAGCTTTGGCCACAGGTATGTTTTTGCTAGTTTGTTTTTTAAAACACTTCAATTGTACTAAATTTGTTAGAATAGGCAAAATCTGTGATCTGCCTGTTTTCAGAAGTATCCCGCATTTCCTTGAAAATGTCATTTCCCTTATCACTGAAAAGATCATCATTAGGTATTTTAATTGTTTTCAGTAAGAAGACCGTACTAATAAGGAATGAATTCTTCTTTCCATATCCATTTTCTTCTTCTGTGTCAACCACAAATTAAAGCTTTGCTATCCTTTTATGAGTGTGTCTAATAAATGACTATGAAAGAGTATATTACACTAATAAGACATTATATGTAACGAATAAATAAAACAAATTTTTAGGTGATAGCAAAGATATTTTAGACAAGGTCTGTGAGGTGAATGTATTGAAAGGTGAAATGCATGTAGGCTTGAATTCATGGAAGAATTTCATCTGAAGAAAGTCTTAATTTTCAACCAGAATTCATTCAATAGATACAAAAATTAGCAGTTGAGGAAGGAGGGTTAGTATTGTGTCCATATAAATGTGGCTTAATGAAATGTTCAAATATCAAAATGCTTCTTAATAGGGATCTGTAGGGATCTGTCTCTGACATTTTAAGGGCACCAATTCCTCCGGACGCTCCCAACTGCTCCCTTGGGACCTCACACATGCTAAAAACGGAGCAAATAAATAGTCAGTGCCTGTCAGTGTGGCGACTCCAGGAACCCCAGTCTTCCCCAGACCAATGGGCAAATGGAGGTAGGAATAGGGAGCCGGATGGATGGAAGATCGGTTGATGGGTCAAGTGACCCATGGGTAGATAAGATGCATGTGTAGAGACAGACAGTACCTAGACTAGATATTTAAGATGACAGGGAGAAAGAAAGATAAATAGATACACATGGATAGATACTTAAATAGGTAGATCAGTAAGCAGAGTGATTACAAACGTTATAAGAAAATTCTCAAATATTATGGGTTGTTTTCTTATATGGGGATCAAATGCCCTCAAGGTTCTGCAACAGATTAAAAAATCGAGTCCTGGAGTCACTTGCAGAAATTGATGATCTCCAAACTCCTAACAAAAATCAAGCATTGAACATGAACAATTTGGATGAAAATTTCATCTTAATATACATGTAGTGAAACTAAACAATTCGATGTATATAAATCATTACATTTTACTTATTTTGAAAGCAATGTCAATCAAGAATGCACCACTGATTCTTTCTCCAGTGTGCCCTTTACATTTTCAATAGGTTATATTGACAAAAGAAACACATATCACATTTATACTTTCTGCACAAGTTCTTGAATAATAAATATTTGGAATTTTAAAATCCATAAGCAATGTAACTTTAATCATTTGCAAATTTCACTTTATTAAAGATAATTTCCTATCAATAGAAGTAAAAATATCCTGTCATACATTTATATTGAATGTTTTTTACACTTTGAATTTTCATTTAACAACCGTTTAACAAAGAAGTTACTTATTTTTTCCATATACTAAACATAGCAGAACTTTAACACCATCCCTCCTATTCATTAGTTACTTGGCAAAAATCAATCATTAACTCTCAGTTTATTCACATCAGATAAAAAATGGTAAACAAATGGAATTTTCTAAAGAAAAGCAGAAAAAGCCATTCTTAATGAATTTCTATATTGTTCTAATTTAAGGACACAGTTTGATAAAGAGAAAGAGCACACCCAATTATTAAGGTGAAAGTGTTGACATACATAGTAAGTATATTTAACAAATATAATTCTTTGCTTAAAAATGTACATTTGCATTATTTAGATGTTGCCTATCCCACTCACAGGAAACATGGAGGGAAAAGGAGCAAGGAGGCACATGATAAATTTCACGTAGGAACTTACCTCTTTCAAGTCCAGTAAACCAATTTTCTTTGGTGAATGCACACAACTCAGGTTTTTATAGATCATTCTTAGCCTACCTACCTACAAAAGTTGCGACACTTTGGATTTGAAGAGTATTTGTCAATGTCAATTCTTACGGCAGATTTTTTAACTCTTAAGCTTTTTGGAGCAGAAAGGAATGTCAGACAGGGTTAGTTTCTCTCCACCCAGATCTTCATTCTTAATATTTCAGATTTTCATTTTCCAGAGATAAAAGCAAGTATCTGGTAAAAGTGTCTTCAGTCCTAAACACAGTTTTAGATTTACAGAGCCTATGAGTCACCATAATGAATATGTATCATTCAAAATCTAGCACTGCTTAAGCTAAGGCAATTATAGGATCATTTTTCAGAGATAATCATTTGCTTAAAATTTCAAGTCAGATTATTGCTACAGCATACATTTGGTTGTAACATGTATATGAAAAGAATACCATAGAAAGAGATTAATTTTCAATTACCTCATTCATTGATGTATCATCAGAGACAGTAAAAATGAAATTAAAAGTCACAAATTGCTTTAAGGTTTATGGAAATAATTACTGAAGAAAGTCATAACCGAATTTGTTCTTACTCAATGTACTTAGAGATGAAGAATCTCTCCATGATGAATCGAACTTTTCAGTCCGAAAAAGATAAATCTGGGTACCTTACCCCAGAGTGATTTGGGTTAGAGAAGGCAGATTGATTAGACGTTAATTCGTGTTTATCCACATCTATTCTTGACAACAGTGAAAATTGTTGGATAGAATAATTTACAGGTAGGTACATTGTCTACCAGGTATTTGGGAGTATGTTATTCACGAGTGTGTGTTTGCCCTGAAAAAGTACTACGCTCCATCCCAAAGCAGACTCTTATCAGTGGTGACGTCTTGTGCATCTTAGACACGGGTGCACATCGATGACTTCTCTGCCCTCTTCACACCCTCCCCACTTCCTCTTGATCGAATAACCCTTCCTGCATGTAACTCGACTGCAGATAATTTATTTTATACCTGTGTGTGTAGTTTCTCTGCCAATAACCTGTAAAGTGGTGATAATAATAAACATTACTTATTCGTTAAAATTGAAAGTAATAACAAGGACCTGAGTCTGATCCCCAGCACCAAAAAAACAAAAACAAAAGCAAAACAAAAACAAAAGTAATAAATATATGAAAATACATATTGTTAAACACCATGCAGATATTTCATTTTAAGAGGACAAAATAGAATGGACAAACAGAAGAAAAAAGAGAGAATTCCATCAATTTATTCCCAAATCTTCAATATTCTTCATTTAATCTTTATGTCTCATGGTATTTAGTGCATGCATTTTGAAACTTAATTCCCCTATCATTCTTCAAGGAGAAATTTCATAATTGATAATATAAATGACTACTTCCTAGGTAAAATACTATGCTGTCTATCTAAGAAATTTCAGAGAAATATCAGTGGAATTTAAAGTATACAACCTAAGTAATTTTATGGACCCTCTATCCCACACTGGTCTCCAGAGGCCATCTTCATCAAATCTCTCATTTATTTTTTTGCTAATTAAAGTCTTTTATTATGGCCTGTATATCTTCCTGCATGTGAATAAAAAATAAGGTAATATTTGTTATATGAAATTATGGGTGTGAAATTTATGATGACAATAGAAAACTGGGAAAGGACGGAGAATGCCTGATAAATGTGTTCATGAAACTGTCAAAGATTTAGAAGCCAATGTCTGACCTTGCAGGAGGGCGGCCGGTCCTCATCTGGTGAAGTGCACTTCCCGTCGTGGTCCCCGCCATGGACGTGGAGGGGAAAGGTAGGTGCCGCGCTCAGGCAGTTGCTGGCTTCATCAACACTCCAGTGTGGGTTAATATATAATATTAGCTAATAACAAGAGGCTTCAGGTTTATGAGGTGTAGAAGTATCTAAATTATTTCTCAGGATAGAAATTACAAAGGGCACAACAGTGATTCAGTGGTCCCCCCGTGGTGGATCTTCCTACTTTGGGTCATCTGGTGATAGCTGCAGAATTTGTGGACGGTGTTAGTGGAGGTCTTGGAGGCACAGGGAGGGTGACTGGTATCTCATGGGTATAGACAGGGTGCCGCTGAGCATTCTCCAGTGTACACGACAGATGCCAGAGTAAGACTCTACCTAGCACAAAAAGCCACATGCTGAGTCTGAGCCTCTCTGGGACAGAAGAGCTGATGGTCCAATGTATCACAGCTCTAGAACGTGGAGACTAACATTTTCTCTTGGCTGGAGTCAACCTAGCGAAATTTTCAATTCTGAACTCACAATGTACAACATAATGGCAGATATGCAAGCTATGCTGCTTTCTTAGTTTCATTCAAGCCAAATGACTTTTCGAAGTGGAAAACATGCTAGTGTAATATTACCGTATTGCCTTTATTTTCTTAAAGACTTTTGCATAAAAAATAAATTAGTAACAAACATACATTTTTTTATGATATAAACAATGAAAATTTTATTTTATGTTATCTTACACAAAAATCAATACAGTGATAAATGTGAAGATAAATATGCTCATAGTTAAGTAACATTCATTCAGTTGTGAATTTCTTAGTGCTTCTGTATTGATTTGTCTATCTAGAATACACATTTCATTTACACATGTACATAAAATATAATCTGTCAATATTATATTAATATAACTTGAATAAAGTAACTTTTTGGAAACATTACTAGTTAATTAAAGTACTATTTTTAAAAAGTAAAATAGTATAAGATAAACAACATCACATCATTTCAATTTTAGAACTAAAAGGTTATTTAGTTACATTCTATAATAAAATATTTCAGGCATGTTTAGTTATTACAGGCATTTTGATTAGGGATTTTTCATACATAGATATTTATTTACTATTTAACTCGATTCAACTTAGAGAATTTCAACTGTCCTTACCAAAGGATCTGTGGAACATAGTCACTAATTATTACAAATTGATATCACAGATTCTTCTGGAGTAGCATCACTTAGGGTAAAAGTTGATTTTAATTTGTTAGCTACATGATGTTTCTTTTCTTTGTTTAGATAATGAATCCAAAAGAGTCTGCTATGTTACTTTAAATATGGGATATATTTTCAGGAGATTTCTTCCTTTTGCTAAAACATAAACATCGTCTAGTTGTATTACAACTTTCCCTTATGAAGGGAGTTGAATTTGAGGTAAAAAGTTAAGGGAAGTACTTTTTTGAGATGATCTCCATAATTTTCTCTGGAATCATATTTTTTTATTGCTTCTTGAAGTCTGTATTCCAAGCTATATCCCCATCTTCTCGGTCAGCGCCCACCTTCTCCCTCTCAAGTGTTTCTCCTTTCAACTTTCCACGCATCATAATTATTGTATCAATTTTCAGGATTGCAAGCACAGTGTTTTGTTATATTTCTGTTTGCTTGACAGAAAATGAAAGTCATTCCTATTATTAGCCTTTTGTCTACCTTTGAATGCCATTTTTTAAAAATATCTTTAATGACTGAAAGCATACTTCTTAAATAGTATTATGTATTTGTTGCAGAATTAATAAAAAGAACCTGTTCATATTCCATCTGAGCATAATGTACAGATATCAACAATCTTTTAGCTCTCATTTACCTGACTATTCAGCAGATTTAGCCTGGATGATTACTAAAATAAACTGTAGCTGAAATTATCAATGAGGCATTTGTCCATTTTGGAATTGCCCATTACCATTATTGGATTAAGTGTGCTTTATTGACCTGAAGTCTTGTATCGAAACCTACCCCATGATTTTGACTCTAAGAATAGAGACAAGGCACAAAAGTGTCATAGATCTCACTATTTATGATTATGGGATCATCGTATTAAATAGAATAAGTTTAAAATTGTAACTAGTATTACCCAATTTCTACCCATATTTGCTCACCATAACATTAATGCTCAATGTCTATACACTACAGCATCTGCAGCAAAGCAATGCATGCTGTATCTGCTGTAATTATGTACTGCAATGAACTGTACATGATCTATCTCAAATATATCACATTTATAAACAATGGAGGTAAAACTTACTCTCAGTGAAAATATGTAAATTGATCAGGGCTGGTGTTGCAGAGTTTGAACCACAGCTGCTCAGGAGGTTGAGAGACCTCAATGTCAAGTTCAAGGCTATTTTGGTTCAAATAGATTATGTCTCATAAAAAACGACAAAAAATAAACGCATATTAAAGGTCTGCAGCTACAGCTGTATAGCACTTGCTTCACACAGAGCAGCTCCTCCACTGAATTTCCATTAATGTGAAAAACTTTATTTAATTAATGAGTGTCTGGTATTTATGTGGATGAAGGTCAGGAAAGTGAAGCACAATCCTTAAGTGCACAGATCCTGCAGTCAATCTGGCGGCTGGACTCCCAGCTCTACTCCCAGCAGGTGTGTGTCCTTGGGCAGCTATTTAGCCTCTCTGTGTCCTACACTTCATGTGTGAAGTCAGTGTAACATTATTCCCTCTTCAGTCAGAGTTGCAAAGGTTAACTTTTCTAAAAACTTAGGTTCATTTTTTAACTCTAAAATTGACAAACAATATCCACTCTCCCTGACTGATTATTATTTTATCTATTGCTGTTTCCCATCATTTTTATACTACTATTTTACCATGATGTTGTAGAGTTACTCTGCTTCTAAATTTTTGAAAAATGATTACAATGACTAATCAAACCTATGTATAAGGATATAAATAAATGCAACAAGCCTGAGGATCAGAAAATTACTTGGGATTCTCCTAAAATTTGATGACAAAATATACTGAGCTGTTTTGATTGCTGGAAATTGGGACATTATTCCACGGCAAACTAATTTGATAAAGATGCTAAGAGTACAGGCTGGAGAATGCATAGTCTCTTTTTTTGTTGGAATAATATTGGAAAAATTTGACATTCATTTGCAGAACAATTGAAATAAGTTCCTATTTCTCCCCTTTAAAATTCAATTCCAAGTGGTTTAAAGATGTAAATATAAGAATTTCAACTATGAAAATACAAGATGGAATCTGGGATAAATGCTACTGGACAATGGAAATTGCAAAAAATTTTTGGAATTTACATGAAAGTACAGGAAACAAAGCAAAAACAGACCAGTGATATCACATCAAACTCAAAAACTTTTGCACCACAAAGGAAACAATCAGCAGAGTAAAGACACAATCTATGGGTGGAACGATATATCTACAAGCTATATATTTGCCATGGGGTTGATACTAAAGATTTTTAAAGAACATAAAATAATTAATGATAAAAACCAAGTAATCAAAGTTAAAAATGAGCAACTGAACAAAAGATACTTTTTTATGAAAAGGGGAAAGAAAATACCAAGTATGCATTAAAAGGTCTGATGTCACTAGTCATCTGGATAATGGAAATCAAAGCCACAGTGAAACATTACCTGGCCCTAGAGCAATGGCTAACATCAAAAAGACTAAAGACAGTGAGTGCTGATGGGTTTGAAGGAAAAAGAAAATCCTTCCACACTGCAGATGGGAACATAACCTAGAACAGCTCTTATGCAAACAGTACGGCAGCCTGTGAAATCATAAAAAGCAGAACATATACACCTGGAATCCCACTTCTGGGAAGGTGTCAAGAGCAAACAAAGTTTGCAAGCCCATGGTTATTGTTTAATATTCACAGTGGCTAAAACATTGTAACAACATAAGTGTCCCTCTGCAGTTGCATAGACAAAGAAAATGTAGTTCATATACAAGATGAGCTCCTATCCAGTTATAGAAAATGAAATTGTGTCATTTGTGATGTCCTTCAATCTGGTGATCATTTTGTTCTGTTTAACAAGCCGAGTACAGAAATTCCAAGACCATATGATCCACTCATATAAAATCCAAAAGTTCTGATTTCATAAAAGCACCAAGGACAATGGTAGTCACCAGTGTCTGTGAGAGCAGGGCCTAGGAAGGACAAGGAAAGGCCACAGTAAGTTGCAGGATCCACTTACAGCAGAAAGCCTCTGTACTGCCACATGGTATGGAGACTACAGGAAACAGAACAAATTGAGCTTGAAAAAACAGACAAAAGGGTCTAGAAAGTTTTCACTGTGAAAAAAATCATAAACATTCAAATACAGATTTATCACAACATGCTTCAACATTATTCAATCTATGCATGTATCGAAATATCACAGGCTATCCCAATGATATGCAAAATTTTTGTTTCTATGGGTTCATCAAAATAAATTTAAATGAAAATATGTTTTCAAGAAAACTTAGGTTGGGATGGTGTTTGAATTTAAAGGAATTAATGTTTTTTTTTTT
>PVJO010028147.1:0-18424 GCA_004026905.1 Hystrix cristata
ACCCCTCCTTATTTATGACAGTTTCGTTTCCACTTTTTCCATCTTTTCTCTTTTTTCTTTTCTTTTTCCTTTTCCCTTCCTTCCTTTCCCCCCTCACCTTTCCCCAGTTCCACTTCCCCTTTGAATACTTTCTTTCTATTTCACAGAATCTATTACACATTTTGGTCTTAATTTACACTTTCAGTGTGTCATACCAGAGAAACAATTCGATATTTACACACATGTCTGATTTACTTCACTTAAGAGTATGTTCTCAAGGTGCATCCATTTACCTAGAGATGTCTCAAGTTTATCATTGGGAAATCGACCAATAACAGATGCTGATGGGACTGCCAGGGGAAAAGGAACCCTCCTCCACTGTTGAGGGGAGTGTAGACTGCTGCAACCACTATGGAAATCAGTGTGGAGCTTCCTCAGGAAACTGAAACTACAGGTCTTATTTGACCCAGCTGTTCCCCTTCTTGGTATTTTCCCACAAGAATTAAAAGCATCGCACCACAGCAAAATATGCACACTCATATTGTTTATAACATCACAGTTCATAATAACTAAATTTTGGAAACAGCCCAAAAGTCCATCAACCAATGAATGGATAAAATGTGGGTTTGGGTTTTTTTTTTTTTTTTTTTTTTTTACATAAAAGAGGATATTTGTCTCTCCCTCAAGCAGCTTTAATTTCAGTGATTAAGACAAGCTCATTTATAGAAACTAGAAAGTAATTTAATAAAATTTTACGAGGGCCTCAAATTTTTCTATATTATCTCTGTTGCTTATTTGCCTGAAGGAAGCCCAGTTCCATCAGCTTCAAGCCCAGCTGTGACAAGGAGAGGCCTCAAGGGACTAAGCTTCAGATCTCTATTATGGGCATGACTCGGAGTTCTACCAATCACGGCTGCTGCCTTTTGATTGCCAAAACTCAGTTATGTGGTAATTAAAAATTATAAAGGAAGCTAAGAGTCTACTCAATGCACTCTCTAGCTAATAGAATGTATAGAGTATATATGCAAATATATATACAATCATATGTACGTAAATACCTATAATGTATTCATAAATACACACCCAATTGAAGCTTTATTGTTCTCTCACTAAAGGGAAGACAAAAAGAATAGACAGCAGGGTATATTCAGCTATCTTTGCTACATTATCCTATTTTTAAGTTCTCTGAGATTCTAGAGAAGGAAGCGATGGAAAGAAACATTTAAAGTCTCCCTAAGGAATTCTAAATCGTGCAGCTTTTAGACTTCTGCCTCTATAACTTATTCCTTTGAGGCAGTACAATACATAATGTCTATGTTTTCGATTTCACATTGAGCTTTATTGACAACTGCAATAGTATCTAAAGAGCTTATTTCAAGAGATATAATTTTAAGAAGATGTTATTTGAAGAACATATATTTCATTTGTCAATTATTGATGCACACTTTTGAACTAGTGAAATTTTATTGCGCATACTAGGGTAAAGTACTAGGGTAAAGTACCAACTGAATTAGTTGGTATTGGAAAGAGTTTGACATTTAAAATCTCTTGTTTGTGCAAACTGGTCATATCGATATTTCTTCTGGCATCCATGGTGGATGAAGGGTGCAGACTCGGGCTTCAGGAAGATACTTCAAGTGTCAAGTTACAGCTTCTTCTTGTTATGACTTTGCCCGTTCATCAGCTTTCTCTAGCTTCGATTTCCTTTCCTGGACAGCACGGATAATGACGGTGAAGTAAATTGGGAAGCAATGAAAACTAAGGGAATTAATACGCGTACCCACCTTTACCTTTTGTAGTCCATGAGTAGCTTCCTGCATAATGTAGACAATGTTTCTGTGTCATAACGAAGAATCCCAATGTTAGCTAAAGTGATGACCTAAGTGCTCCCTTTCTACATGTGGGAAGAAGTCCTTTTCCCAGGCTCTCTGTCCATCTGGTCATTTTCCTCACATGTTTGTTTGTTTGTTTGTTTGTTTGTTTGTTTTGGTGCTTGGTTCAGACATTTTCTCCAGCAAACTTTCTATTACACCTGAACTTTTTAACGTAGCCTCTCTCTGCTCTTCGTTGCTTTGTTGTACCTACTTCTTTTTATACATGAATTGTTGCTCTATCTTCTTTGTCCCCCTCATATTCCTATCCGCGAGCAACTTTCGGTAGTTCAGCACATCTTACTAACTTATGTCCCGTATCTTCATTTACAGTTATAAGACTATTTTCCCCAAATGCAATGTGTACTGCTTCCAGGACTGTTTTCAGTTCTACTTAAAAATGCTTATGCTAAATTTTTGGAAACTAAAATGAGTTCTGTTCCACTCACAGATGAAAGGAGCTGTCATACTTCACGCAGCTTGGACTTTAGCCGGTACAGGCTGGACCTCTGCTCCTTTGCTGCCACCTTCTGACGTGATGTGTGTTTCCGCTGGGCTCTTTACTTCCCGGAGCCTCCGCCTCATGCGAAGACGGAGGAATTGAGCTCAGGCTGCTGGTGCTGTTGTTGAAGCTGACTCCGTGCTTTAACCTGAAGCTCAACACTTCTTCTGACTCAGTTCCCTCAGAGCAAAGGCTAAGTGATGTTAAAATCTATCCAGGGATAGGGCAGTGGGACCAAAGCTACCAAAATGAAAACATACCACAACCTTCCATGTAAGAATTACTTTCTTGGTAATGATTTTGCAGGTAACTCCTTAAGAATTAAGGGTTACAGATTATAATCTTATTTGAATTGTGCCTTACTTAAAATCGAGAGTGATTTTATTCAGTGGTCCTTATAGGTGTCTTTTGTAAAAATCTCTTTCATTTTGTGCAAGATTTAACTCTCAATCACTTAGCACAGTGCATGCTACAGAACACTTATTTTCGGAATGCATATTGATTTCAAAGCATCCTCACAGGCTAATCTCATAGATGTTTTCAATCCTCATGTGAGGTTGGCAAGAGATTGCGTGTTCTATGATAGAGCTGAGAAAATGTGCACATAGATTCAGGGTCGCAAACAATTTCTAGCAACAAATCTGTCTTATTTCCATAGGACAATTTGTTTTGGCCCAATTGGACTATTTCAAAAATTTAGCAGCATAAATTTTTATATCGAATAGTAAAATGTAGGCATATACTAGAAACAATGTGGAGTTATGACTTCAAAAAAAGCATTTGCAATTATGAATGATTTATGACAGCACTGTGCGCATGAATCTCTTCAATCTCACTTACCTGTGGAGGTGAGCAAGGGCACTGAAGTTTCTCCTAAAATTGTAAGACCCAGAAAAGGTGATGTAAACCAGATTACCTTTCATTATGAATTTGTATAAAGAAATCAAGTCAATCATCAATACCAAATACTCCTAATTAAAACTGAGTTAATAAATAGAGAACAGAATGTGAAACCGGTCATTATCCCTTCACCATTAAAATACTCTTGTATGTTTTCTTCATAGACATTCAATCAGAGACAGCGGAAAGGTCTATATTGCAATGCCGGCTTAATAAAAGGGTGAATGCTTCTGTATTTTCAAATTATAGTCGGGTTAAGTTGAAACCCATTTTTTTTGTTTTGTTTTGTTGCAAACTTAGCACTACTTTGTTTGCAGGTTCTAACTTAAATAATTTATATTTAGATAATTAAAAATAATGAATGCTCTTTAATTTTTTAGTAACTGCCTTACACATACTCTCTTCCTATCTAGCATGATTTGGTTTTAATTCTAAAAGATAGGATGGAAGTATAATTTTTAAAGAGCATATACGTAAAATTTTATTAGAAATAAATCCTTGTTCTCGTTGTTCAGATCTGAAAAGGAATTTATAGATATTTTAAGAGAAAATATATTTTTAGAGTTAAATACATCATAATTTCCTATTGCTATGTAATAAATCAGCCCAAGACTTAATGACTAAAACCCGAAAATAATGTCCTCTTTCTCTGTGGTGGTTCTGGCACGCGGCTGGCTCCCTAAGCCCTTCGGGCGGGGCGGGGAGTCCAGGCTTCTCTCCTGCGTCCGGTCCTGCTGACGGCCGGCTGGCGGCGGACACTGAGGTTGTGGTCGCCGCCCTGCCACTACAGGGAGGCTTACCTTTCTCACGGGACATCGTCTGGGTTTACATCGTCTGAGCTCCAAGAGACAGAAGATGTCTTCAACCCGGATGTGGCGCATACCGATGCCGCCCGTCCTCCTGGTTGAGTTTGTGTTGAACGGGACATGACATGAACTCTGCCTCCCAATGCAACAACAGCAATGAATTTGCTGACCGTGTTTCCGAACCGCCAGAGATCTCCTCTAGCCGCGAATTACTGACGTGTCGGATGCACGCCAGAAACCTTCCCCAACTAGGAAGAATTCGTATCTCAAAATAGCACCCTTCGCTGGGACCAGGCTCAGTCTGTGTCTGGACATCGTTAGCTGTTTCTTGGCCAGATTCGGATGCGCTCTGGGGCCTGGTTCCCAACACACGGAGTCTGAGTGCACTCAGAAAGAGCCCCGAACTGAACAGACGCTTATTTGTCTTATTACAACCAGCCACACAGTATTCAGAAAGACGTAGAGTAACTAACGTCCGTTCACCTGGAAGTTACTGATCCACGAAGATGGGAATACAAGCGGGCACGTGTAGCAAACGCCCTGATTAGGGCTTGGCCCTGATCCTGCCCGAGGCACCGATGCTACACGACCTCAGGCTCTGCCCTCTTGGCGCGGGCTCCATCCTCTGATTCGCCTTCGCTTTCTCAAACATCCGCGGTGTTCACTCCTGGGCCGCCTCCTCATCCAGCTTTCCGACAGTATCACACCAAAGGTCCACGGGCTGGTTTCCGTGTGTCACTGTCTGTGTTTCCAGCATAAGTGGGAGGTAATTCTATCAGAAACTGGCAGAAACTTTTATTTTTGAGCATTTCTAAGACTTACATGAATGCAATCTGTATTACTGGAAGACCAAAGCTGTGACCACGATTTTTAGGGTAAATGTTTCTCTCCTCCGCGTTCCCTGTGAGGTTGCTGTGGGATCGCACACCTAGCGCAGAAGCTGTATTACTCCACAGAGTGACCTCCGAGGCAGACCCTGCTTTGCCAGTGGTTTTGCGAATGTTTTATATTTTATTATATTATTCTATCCTTGGATTTCATGATGGCCGCAAGCCCTCTGCTCTGAGGGGACTGGGGATGGGAAATGTGAATTGCTGTATCCAGCATACTGTGGCCACGGGCACCAGCCCGTTCTTCAGCTCAGTTTTCCATTCTCCACGTTTTCATACTCTACAGGAGGCTGAGTGGCTCTTTCCATTTTCCTCCCGGGAAACCTCGCCAGCTAACTGGCCGAAGCCTTTAGGAACATTTCCTGCTTTCAACATTTCTTCAAAAGACAATGGTGCGAAATTTCTGCCTTTACGTAAAAGTCCCGTTTCCTCTAGCTTTACAATATTTTCCTCTCTTAAACCTTTCAATGAGTACTCCCTCAAGCTTGTTTATCTTTTCAGTATCTTTTCTGTGTCTTTTGGATTTTTCCACTCCTTTAATGGTTTTTTTACTTCGATTTGCCAACTGGCTCAAAGCCCATGCTGCATAATTTAGGTGGTTGTGAGAGCAGAAAATTTTAAGCACTGAATGCATTCGAGTTATCATTTGCTGCAGAGTAAGTCACCCCAAATATTAGTGGATTAAAATTGCAAAAATTGCTTGTGTTTCTTTCCCGTGGTTCTGGGTGATGAGTAGCATAGTCGAGGCAGCCACACTGGCCCAATATCTTTTGTGTAGCTGCATTCATTCAGTGGCTGTGACTAGATTTATCTTGAGGATGTTCTCATTTATATAGTGGCCACTATTGACTGGTGGCTACAAGTTCTGAAGGTGGTTGCAGACGCTCTGCTGAGCTGCCACGGAAATGTGACCCTCTGCTCATGTGATCACAAATCTGTCTGACACTAAAGGTCCTGTTAGTGCTAATAGAGAGTCACAGAAAAAGCTCTTTGTGCACGTCACCCAGACTGCGCCAACCCAAATCACATTCCACTTTTTATTCATTTTCTCATACAAATTGTCCTTTTCAAATTGCAATTGTGCAACCTCTGCACACATAGATTTAAAAGTGAGGCCAATGCAGTAATGTCTGAACACGACCGTTTTAATTTTGCTTTAGTGTCATATTATTTTACTTGAGCAACTATTAGAATTAAAGATTGAATAATAAATCATAAAGATACTGGGAACCCGGAAACTATATTTTTAATCTTACAAACCAGTTACAACGTTTTCAGCTCCACTCTAAAAATTCTAAACCAGAATTTGCGAAGAAACAACACTAAAGATAGGAAATACATATTTCTAAAGTAACTTCCCAAGAGAATTTCTCACACTAATGTTTAGGGAACACTGAACCTTAAATGATAATAACATCAGAATTATTAAGACAGTAAATCAATTTATTCTGAAGCTTCCTCCTAAACCCTCATAATCGCTGACCTAATCTGTCACCAAATCAATGTGACTGCATCACTTCAAGATCACTGCTATCTTTTCTTTGTTTCACCACTAGCAGCATGCTGAACTCTGATTTTCCTGAAAACTGAGTGACTAAATCTGACCCGTTAATACAGTATCTACTAGCCGTATACCACTATTGGGCACTTGAATTGTGGCTAGGGAGGTAGGAAATAGAATTTCTTATTTTACCTTACTTTAATTAATTGAATTATAATTTTATAAGTCAATTTATCCTACACATACTCGAAAAATTTTAAGTGTTTTGAAACAATTTGAAGTTACGAATCTATTTTTTCAAGTGATAATTTGATGTAATCTTACACATCACTGATGGAAATCCAACATTCAAATGTTTTGTAAGTTAAAGATATGCAGCAGATCTCAAAAGTAATTAGTATGAAAAAGGGAATTTAAAATATCTCAATAATTTTGCTTGTTTTCTCAAATATAAGAAGCAGAGAGACAGACAGACAGACAGAGAGAATGTGAGAGATTTAATGCAGGATGCAGAAATGTACAAGATTAGCTTACAGTACTCACCCACAGAGTCAAACAGAAGCATGCAGATCTGTCTTCACTTAGAGACTCCAGCTGAAGGCCTGGAGCCCGCGGCAATGTCTCGTGTGATTCTATATGAAGAGGCCAAGGAATCTGTGATTGAAGATGAAGGGTCTATGCCGGAAAGCTCAAGGACTGGTCCTGGAGGCTGAGGAGTCTGCATCAGCAGCTCAAAAACTGGCTCTGGAAACTGAAGAATCTGCGCCCAAAACCAGAAGATACCGCGTGAGATGAAGACCAAGACCAGAGCGCCTCTGAAGAGAAGAGCAGCCAGCTTGGCCACAGTGAGGAAGACCAGCCACAAGAAGCTCCCCCGGGAAGATCAGCGGAAATCCCTCTAGTTCTCCCTTTATACCGACAGCTGGGCCGACTGATATCAGCTGGGCTGACTGATACCAGCTGGATGCTCCCATGCACGTTGGCAGTTAACCACCCCAATAATGGAAGCTAGCGTCAGAGAATGAAGTTGTGTAGCATTCACGAGAGAAAAAGTAAAAAGGAGAATGTTGCATGGTCAAACTTGGAAGTATAATGGAAACTCGAGGTCACATATACTCCTACCTACCAGACTTTAGTTTTTATAAATGCCCTCCCTCCCTCCAATAAGCTAGGGATTCTTACAGACATAAGTAAGAATAAGGTGATCAAATTTAAAAGATGGACAGGATACTTATAACGAAAGTAAGGAAATATTCAAAGAATAATTTCTGGGGTTTTTTTCTTGTTTTTTTAAAGAATAATTTCTGAAGGACGTGGAACCAAGCTGTTGTATGACATTTAAACACAAATAAATATTATTAAATACTAAAACAATAACACTAGATGCATGAATAAATTGAGAGGTTGTTGGGTAGCAGTTTTCAACCCCCCTCCACCAAATGCTTATTGAGACAAAGGACAGAGGAAGGGCTGGGGACACAGTGCAGTGGTAGAGCCCTTGACTAAGCAAGAATGTAGACTTTCATAAGCTATGCACACAATGTACAATACTTTCTTCCTGCCAAAGACTTACCAGGGTAGATGTTTCTGAAGTCCTTCCATTCTTAATTAGAGAAAAGCAGAGCCTTCTGGGCCATCTTCTCCCCAATATTAATTACTCTGTGCATGCTTCTGTTACTAACATCGTAGCATCATTCCACAATTATCTACTTGTGAGTCTCTCTTCCCAACAACACTGAAAGCCTCTAAAAGAAGAAATAGCTTCTTTATATGCTGAGCACAAAGCCTGCTACATAGTAACAGATCAGTGTTAAGGAAGATTGTGTAATTTTGGAATAAAAATCACCATTTTGTGGTAAAATAGGGTCCTTTCAAAATAGAGTAGAAAGTCCATTGTATCTTGGAAATTATTGATATAAATTTGATTGCTTTCTGGTCTTTGGCTTATATATTAGAAATTGAGTACCAAACAGAAAACAGGACATTACTCAAGGGTATTCAGTATTTACAACTTTGCTTTAGCTCATGTGTGTGTGTGAGTGTGTTTGTGTGTGTGTGTGTGTGTATGTAATGTAAATGTTTAGTTCTTTTTAAGTTTTTGTCTGTTTGTCTCAAGGAAAATAGTATTTACGAAAAAGACAAAAGCATTTATTTTAAGAACACTGAGTAGTTTCCCAGAATTTAAATACAAAAAATACTGCAGAAGTAGACAAGACATCTTGATAACTGAATAACTATTAGGAGACAGGTCAAGATCTACATCTCACCGGATGAGAAATTATATTCTGTCTTTTTTAAAATTTCCCTTTCAGGTCGATCTTTCATTGTCTCTCAGCTTGAGTGTTTCATAATCACTGGCCCTGGCCTGTTTCATACAAAGCAATTTATTCTATACCCACCAGCTAACTAACTAGCATAATCCCTATTGGTCAATCCTAAAATGCAGGGAAGTTGCCTTGTGACTCAGATAATTTTTTCTGGATAGACCCGTCTGCAGATGGAGTCCTTATTGATCAGCTTTCTGCTCCAGGTACATCGCAACAGGCCCTGCGAAGGATTTGTCAGGCGCCCAGAGGGATCTGAGGGCAGCACTCAATCAGAGCAGGGGAACCAATTTAAAAGAGCATTAGAAAAGAGCAGACACATTATCGAAATCAGACCTTATACTGAAAGAATTAGGATCCAGTGAAAAAGGGTGGAAGGATCAGACAAATTTCACTGAAGAAGAGTAATTCCTAGCATTAAATTAAACAATATGAAAATCCAAATTTGGTCCCAGTGAAGAACTTTAATGGATGGTTTGGGGTTGTTGTTTCCTGTTTCCAAGTTCACTTTCAGCAATATATTACCTTCCATTTGCAGTTGGTGTTCACCTCCTTATAAGACGAAATTTACTCACTTTTATTATTTGGTATGACATCTCTCATGGTGATGTGTTTGGTGCAGTTTAAAATGTACCAGTGAGTTTCATAAAGTAATACCAATCCAACTACACGTGCTTGAGGTCTATTACATTAAGGAAAAATTTCCTCCATAATGTGCATTTATATGGACTTTCTTCCCCGCAATTTTTCATATACCAAATGTTACTGTGAGGGTTTTGCTTGCTTTTTAAATAGGAAAGGAGGTAGACACCCTATGGGAGGGGTTTGAGAAAATTCACAGATAGAATTCTGAGAAATCTCCTGGAGATTACTATACTCAGCCCTAGTTTGAAGGTCAAGGATCATCGCTAAAGAATACAGAACATGGACTGTATGTTATGTTTTTATGTTATTTTCCAAACAAGAATTCCGTGAGAAGTAAATTTGCTAAGACGTATAGAATGAGATGCAGTGGAGAAAAAGAGATTAGCTGTAAATGTTTATGGGTGAATTTAAAAGCTTTCCAAACCAAAGAACACAGAAAACCAAAAAAGAAAACAAAATCCACTGAATTTTATTGCCACTTACAAAGTTCTGAGGGAGAGAAAGATGGTTGAGGTCTTTAAACTATAAGCTTGCAATTTGTCATCCTTCCTCCATGAGACCAGTCAAGGTGAAGTGGAGGTAAGATGCAGCTTTATGACAGTTTGGGAGGAAGAAATACCCTTCCAAGTCATTAACATAAGCCATCGATGCTCTGGAATGGTCAGAATTAGTTTCTGATAGTGTCATATTTCCTAAAACTTTGTTGAATCATCCTCCCAAATCCCCCTTTCATCTCACTTTTTACCCAGTGGACTTGCCAACCCAAATCTCCCACAGCCTCACTTCAATCCCAACCTTTCTCCTGCCTTTACAGATGGCTAACTGGGCCAGTCAGTGACCGACCACATCGCCTACGTGGAAACTCATCATCCTTTGCTGTGGTGATCAGGCTATTCCCAGAGGGCAACAGATGGCTAGCAAAGCTTCAACTCCGCTCCCTTAGCACATCATGATGAAGTGTAGAAAATAGCCCATAATCTCAGAGTAAATGCAGCATCTCAACTCCTTGTCTTTAATGTGGTCCCAAAATGTCTATTGCCACCCAAAGCCACTAAAAGGTTGGTAAATAAGAGGAAGGGGAAGTAAAAATAAAAAGACAGAACTTTATGGTAAAACTATCTCCTTTTGAAATTTTAAAGTAACATATTTACATTACCAAAGACTACTTAGAACTTGCCTTGTGTAAATGAAGGGCCTAAATCTTTAATTTTATCAGCTTCCCGGGAAACCTGTCTCTGACTTTAACATCAGGAACTAGATGAGTTCCCAGCACATAGTAGGTCCATAAAAATTAACTGCTGAAAGAATGAGTTAATATATTAAAATGCTGAACAAAGAGATAATGAATCACTGCTCTCAAAGTCCACACAACACGTTCCTGTAGAGATAAGCGATCCTGCTGGTTCCTCTACATTTTCCACGACCACCTATTGACAAACTTCAGGGTGACTTTCCTTCTTCTGTTAAGAATGTCCCCGCATACATGTGCGACACTGCAGAGCAAGCTCTGACACCTGGAGAGAGCTGAGCCTCACAGTCATCAAGGTGACTATCATCGCTCTCTGTCCCTAGCATCACCCCTCAGCGTGTGCACCCCAAACTCTGTGGTACGCTGAGACTCTCTACTCCCAATGGCAAATCCCCATTTCCAAGCAGGATGCTGGTTTATTTTGAAATGACAAAAAGACCCAATTTAAGTGTGTTGTTTAGTTGTCCAAAACACAGAAGGGCAAACTTCACTCTGCCTCCCTTCTAGCAAAGGTAGACTACACCTGCTGGGAAGATGAGGGGAAGAAGCTAAAGACTCGGGGTTCTCAGGAATAGACTGCATTCTCAAAGTACCTACTAATCCATTAGAGACAGTAAAGTGTGGGGGGGGTACCCCAGAATAACTGTAAGCAGTAACTGAGTTCACAGAAGAAAAAGTCCTGCCCTTATTGGAATCAGAGACACGGGTGATTGAAGCTGTAGCTCCAAGTACAGGACTCTCTAAATTAGTGGAAGACGAGAGAGGAAGGAAAGGCCACAGAGAGACACCAAGGTTCTGTACATCCAGCTAGAAAAGTCTGACGACTTGGTGGATATCAGCAGCCACAAAAAGCTGCTGAGCAGAAACACATGTGAATTAGGAAGGTCAGCCCAGACCGTGAGATCCTAGAGAGAGGGTGACGCAGGATGAACGATAGAGACAGAACTGTCATGTGAGTTCAAGTCCAAGCCAGAGCAAGTCAACAGGCAACAGCAAAGCAATTATGAGTGGACCTTGCTTCATTCTGCACTCACAAGTGAAATACCAGCAATAATTTTTCTTCAAGTAAACATGTATTATATCATCATACATGAATAAAATATGCAACTTTGAAAGATGGTCATGGTACTCAGTGATTTTATTTAGTTGAAGGTCATAGAAAGCTTTGTTAAAATATAGTAAAGTTTGTCTACTCACAATCTTCTTGATGGATAGCTCTGGCAACTTAATATTTTCCCAGGAAAATTATTTTTCTCTTTTGCAAAGGGGAAAAAAAAAGGAAAATCAGTAAACATTCAGTCATTTTGCCAAAGGAAAATTATCTATGCCTAGAATGGACAAATTCCCAGCAGAAGAAACTATTTTTTTTCTTCATCTCCATGGCATAGTCATGTATTAGTTTAAGAACTGGTAGTTGATGGAAAATGTCCTTGGACATTTAGATAACATAGGATTAATACCACCTTCTCCCATAAAAACTTGTATAACCTAGCTTTGGCAGGGATATCTACTGGGCATACAGCGTGAAATTTCTCATAATATCTAAAGGTTGAAAAAAATTCATAAGAGCATAGAGGGAAATAATGCTTTATAAAGAAGGATGACTTCTTTGAGAACAGAGTTAAGAAGTCGATATTCACCGAACATATTCCAAGATGGAACTTTAAATACTGCAACAGAAAAAGACACAGCATTTGCCCATTCTCTGGTCTGCTAAAAGGGAGATGAACTGGCTTTGCTGTTGAGGGTGATCCCTCTGGGGAGGTGTAATTGCTGTACCACATTCTTGGAAGCGACTGCATACGCTGCAGCTCCAAGTTTTTTCACTTTTGCATGGATGTCACACAAGTCCGTGCCACCATCTCCAGGCTGACATCTCTGAACCATTTGCACTCATGATCTCTACACTCACTTTCCAAAGAGGAATAAGGTTCTAGGCTTAGAAATCTCACTTAAGTTACATATTATGATAGGCTCAAAAATCCAGCTGGATGCCCTCTGAAAACATCCTGCCAAGCTTGGTTTTGCTTCCTGGTTCCTTCGCCGCCCTCATTCCATAAGGCTTTTCCTGTCATTTAGTGTGTGGCAGCCCCGGAAAAGGTGACACTTACCTCAGGCTGTTTCTCTGCCTAGATGACTTTTTCCATGATTTGTGCCTTTGTCCCTTTCTGTGTGTAGGTCCCTTCAGTCCTATCTGATTGTTCTACTGAAAAAAGGCGTGTTTGAGCTTTTCTGTCTCTGCTAGTATGAACTTTACAGCTCTTGTCAGGTGCACAGTAAGCACTTCATAAATCTCAGCTGCAGGAATAAATAAGTGAGTGAATGAAACACACAAAGAAATCTTACCTGCTCTGAATTCACAGGCATTTGAACCCCGTAGAGGGCCCCAGAATTCCTGCTACCCATTTGATGGGATACCAGCGGTCTGGACAAACCAGGGGCTTCACTTTTTCTGAAGTAATTTAATTGTTTCATATTTTATGTACTTATTGATCCATCAAAAGGTATTTTCTTATGATTATTGAATTATAACTGACAAATGAAAAAATCATACATATTTAAAATGTACAGCCTGAAGTTTCGACATACGTATAACCTGTGGAGCAATTATCGCAAATAACATATGCATCATCCTGATAAGAGTTGATCATAAACATATATATGTATATACAGTTGAGATATATATATAATTGAACCTAAAGGGATGTTCAAATATATGGGGAATGTTGAATTTTTTAAAAATGTATTACAGGAAGCAACATATTGCCCTTAGTCTCCCTCAAAATACTCCTCCACAGTTTGAAAACAATTATTTCATCATCCTGCTGCTTTCTGAAGCAGTTCTGGGAGTCCTCTTCCATGTTTTTACAAAGTGGATTTCAAAAAAGAAAAAAAAAAAATGAACGCAGCTGCTGAAGAGCATCCAACAGATGAAAGCACGATGGTGCGTCTTTGTCTGCCTTATGCACCTGATCTGGCCATGAGTGACTTCTGACTCTTCTCCAACACCAAATGACCAGGAAGGGCAAACATTTTGAATCTATTCAGGACGTCGAGACAACCATGATAGTGACTCCAAAGACACTCGTGAGAGAAGACTTCCAGAACCGCCTCTGAAAGTGGTGAGAACGATAGGAGAAGTTGCCGAGGTGATCAAAGTCAGAGCGAATGTTTTGAGAGGGATGAAAAGTATGTGCGTCTTACTGTAATCTTTTTTAGATTTAAACATTCATCATGCTATCTGATCATTTTTTGTATATAGTTGAAAATATGTAGTTGATACATCCATATATATTTGGAGGTTTTATATATATATATTTCGGTAAAAATAGTTAAGACTATATTTGTTCTTGACTGGGTGGAAAAAGAATCTTTTCCCCTTGTTCTCCAGGAGGCAGTTATTCCTCGGGAGGCTAAGCCAGTCTTAAGAGAAAAGGAACCCGAAACAAGTGGACAGCAAAGTCCAATTGCTCCCAAGCCCACGGCAGCTGGCCCCCGCACCGTCCTGCCTCCCGGTTACACTCAACTTCTGTGTGCTGTGCTACAGCCATTGGGATTTCCATCACTTCTCCTTAAAAGCAGCGTATTCGCAGAATATGTTTGGTTAGCGAAAATATATTTTCATCGTAACTACTTCCACAATCATCTGTACATATCATTTATTTAAAAATAATAAAAATGATCAATCCGAATTGACATCAAGGCTGTTGAAAGTACTTAAGGGTAGCGCAGTCAGATCAGTAGTAGGATTTTTAGTGATTTTTTTTTTAATGGAAGACAATTTACTTGAAGATAGGAAAAGGGGAGCGAGAGAGAGGGAGAACAGAAATGTGGACAGCCACTCTGGATGGGTAGGGAGTATTCGAAAGTGAGTAACTCCTAGTGAATTTGTTTTTATACCATTTTTTCTTGCATAAATTGTTACCTTGTTTCCCAAAAACTTGGTTCTAAAACATTTTACTATTTCTGAAGTGTGATTAACATCACATACCAAACTGATCTTTAGTTTTTGTGAGAAATAAAATTGGTTGTCCAAGATAAACATAAATACATCTGACTAATTAAAAATAAAAATGGCATAAACAACCCTGGAGAACAAACTTGTAAACTCTCATTTCAAAATAATATACAAATGCTGTGGCAAGATGGACAGAGCCAATAGAAATAAAAAGTTGGAGTAGAAACAAAAAATTATAGTGATACTGATTGGAATTGTACACCACAAAAGGCTAATGGGTTTTGTGTTTATTTATTTTTTTCTTGTCTGAAGCACAAAGTTACAGGTTGCTGATGGGCTGCTTAAACAAGTACTTATGAAGGACAAATGGCAAGCTTTTCTTGTTCTTTGCTAATAATCATCAGAGTAAGAAGAAATAACAACCATTAGAAAAGGTGAAATAGTCAGTTGGGAAAAGGTTCAGGTGAAGTGGCCCCCAAAGATTTGGAATGATGTTGGATCTCTCAAGGTGGATGAAGAACTAGTTGGTCCTGGGATACTGTCACTACCGGAGGCATCGCACAATGAGCTGCAAACACTCAATGATTTTTTCATGGGCATGCAAATCTGGGATTCCTTTGCCCTCACTGAGAAAATGCACAAGCTCAAGATTCTCAGAAATGATTTGTTCCTACTCAAGGCAATTTGGAAACAGAACAGGTAAAATCTTCTCTTTCTGTTCACCGAATGCAGTCTACCCATTGGCTTTGCAAACCCTTCAAGATTGCCTCAAATTATTCCACTCTTCATTGGTTCAGTGGCATTTACTTTCTCATCTACTCCACATCAGGGTATCTTGTGTTTTCTCATAATTGTTCCTTTAACTGTTGTTGAAAATTACTCAGAGTGGAATGTCTACAAAGGAAACACAAATCTCTTTTGTTAATATCGATTGCTTCTCCCACATGGGCTATTTGTGATGTGCGATTGTGCTAAAAGTTTTCCACCCTTTGAGGCAACACAATGTAAAACACAAACATTTGAATCCTCATTTCAACAAATAGGCTTCTTATATGTGCTTTTTCCATCTTCCTTTATAACTGAACTCAATTGAGTGATACATCTGTCTTGGTCGTCTCCTTTAGGTTTCTGTGGCCATGCAATCAAGTTCTGGAAGGCGACATGGTGCTTGAATAGCTAAGAGTGATTGAAAAGCTAAAAGGCCAATTCTGGCTGAACATGCAGTTCACCTTTCTTTGTATTGTTAGTAGATGCCAGAGGCTAGAGCAATAGCTAGTGTCACACCTGGCTCCTTCTTGCCTACCTGACTAAACATGGAAAGTAACTTAATGTCTCTCAGCATCTTTTTCTCTGACGAGACATTAAAAATGCCCCCACTCCTTTTGTGATCACTTTGAAATTTTAAAAGACGGTGCATTTAAGATGCTTATACAAAGCCAGTTATACTTAAGCACTCAAATATTAGCTCTTACAATTGTTCCTCAATAGATTAATGAGTCATATACAAAATATACAAAGCATAATGGAAAGGTATGATGGATATGAAAATTAAAAAACAAATACTGCTGTAAAAGACACTTTGGCAACAATTCCCGTCAACACCCCCCCACCCCCCGAGCACATTTATCCCATTGTTCTTGCCATTTTTCGAAGTCATTCTGGAAATCATCTTTCATGAGTGTCTTTAGCTGCCCTTTTCCTGGCTACCCCGATGTCCTAAACTGGGGCAAAACCTTTACCTTTCATGCTCCTTTGACTTGGAGAAAGAGGCAGAAGTCACATGGTGCAGACCTGGGGGAAGGTGGAGGAGGACGCACATGTACAATGTTTCACAAGCCTGGCTTTCCATTGGATGGAGCTGGGAAGCTGCAGTTACTGTATTTTTTTTTTAATCAAATTTTTAAAGACACTCATTAAACGGGACTTCCAGAACTGCTTCAGAAAGTGGCAAGAACAATGGGGGAAATGTGCTCCACACGAGGGGGCATATTTGGAGGGGAGTTAGTGACAATGTCTCCTTTACTGTAATTTTTTTTTTAGTTTAAATGGTCCCCTTATATTTTGACAACATCTTGTATGTTTCTAAATCTTTTTTTTTTTTTTTTTTTTTTGGTGTTGGGGATCGAACTCAGGGCCTTGTGCTTGTGAGGCAAGTATTCTAATCACTGAGCTAAAGGCCCAGCTTTCTGAATCTTAATGGATGGGCTTTTAGAACCTCACCAGGAAACCATATCCAATTAGTGCAAAGAATTTTCCGTTTCTGAGACTCTCCGAACCCCACCTAGCCATATGAATGTTTACTTTAATACTCTTACAGTGTTAAAGGATTTGTCTGACTCAGAGAAAAAGAAGATCTGAATTGATTGAGGTGTGTATAAACTCTTGAAGTACATTGAAGTATACTTCTTTGTTCTGAGAGTTGCAAAATTAATTACAGAATCTATTCAGTGTAAAACTGAAAACAGATGTTTTTTTCTACTTGACCTAATATGGTTTATGTCATAAACTGATTTTTTATTAAATTGGACTGAAATGAAAAATTCCATCTGAGAAATAAAATATTCTTTGTTTGGAGATGTTTTCTTCTTGTGAAATATTTAATATAACTCATTTTAATGAGCTCTCCATAAAGATTTGTGATATTTTAACTGCTACTACTTCAAAAGAATTCATTTATTACTGAAGATTAATCTATATCTCTGTGTGTCATACAGAGACATACAGGTAATAAATAAACATTAGAATTTTAAAATTCTTCGATGCATAGCAAATCTAGTTAATATATTCTGCTGCTTTTCCTTCCCCCAATTTAATAGATACCCTCTGATTTACTCTGCCAACTAAAAGCCATCAAGCAGTTCCATTTCTGAGGTACATTTTATCTCTCCCATGTGGATTACTCCTTCTGACAGTAATTCATATTTAATCTATGACCAGTGATCTGAACAACTGGCAAGATTGGAATTCATCTTGAAATGTAGCAAAACTGTTCAAAAAAGGTTCATAAGGTTAATTTAGAGTCTTCTTGACATTTCACTTGCTGCAGGCCCCGGGCTCGAGATAGTTCCAACAACTCTGAAAAGTAACTTCTAGTTTCACTGAGATTTAAGATATGCATAATTTAAGACATGTCACTTCACATTTTACAGGTCAGATTTATGGTTGCTGAGATGGTCTCCACAAACCCAAAAGAAATTAGTCATCATCAGCATTTGGATACTACAACTCAGTTTTTTATTACATTTAGTTGTTGGAAACCCTTCTAATTCCCTTCCGTCACTCTTTAGTCAACCAATGAACATCATCTAGCAACTCCAGGCTATTATTTCAAAAACTAAAAGCACTATCATTGACATACATATGGAAATGTAAGCAGTTTTTATATAAGAAGATGTTAGAAGACTTCAGAAATCATTGCTAGTACCTGCAAAAATTTTCTTTTCATTAGATCAGATTAATTTAAAGCAATAAGAAAAGTATTACTGCCTTGAAATGTGCTAGATTCCTTGCTAAAATGAATTAATTGAATAAAGAAAATGTGGGTTTTTATACAGTGGAGTACTACCCTGCCATAAAGAATGATAAGCTTGAGATATTCCTAGGTAAATGGATGCATCTTGAGACCATACACTTAAGTGAAATAAATCGGACACACATGTTTAAATGCCACATAGTTTCTCTGGTGTGAGAAACTGAAGTGTAAATAAAGACTAAAATGTATTATATTGGGAAAGGGAAGGAAATGTCCAAATGGGAAATGGAACAAGGGAGGGGGAAAGGAACAGAGGGACAAGAGAAA
>PVJO010028148.1:0-18599 GCA_004026905.1 Hystrix cristata
TCACGCTGAGAGCTGCGGCTGCGAGTTGGGGCCGCCCGGGCTGTGCTGGGTGCGAGCAAGGCTCTGTGCTGCATTGACCCCAGCCGTAAGCTGCTGCCAGGAGCCGAGCCGTGCTGTGACCCGAGGCCATGAGGCCCAGGCCGTGCCCCGGGGCTGTGACCTGGGGGGCTGCAAGCTGGGGCTGCGAGATGAGAGCCGCAAGTGGGAGCTGCGAGAGGGAGCCTTGAGCGGGAGTCACGAGCTGGAGCTTTGGGAGAAAGCGCTGTCCGTTTGTCCATCACCTTGTTCTTCTTGGCTGGTCTCTCCTTTTGCTTTCCCCGTAGGCTTCAACTCTTACTTCAGCTCCCTTCTGGGTCCTAAGAACATGCTTCCCTCCTTCTTCTCTTCCCTAAATTGCTGTATTCCAGTGTCTGGACAAAAAAATCTCAGAGAGGCTCTTACTCTCCTTCTCTCCGCTCTGCCATCTTCCCGGAAGTCACCAAGAGATATAATTATTTGTTCTGACCTCAGCATTTAGCACCTTATAAATATTTTTGGCTTAAACTGAATGCTAATTTGTTCCTCCTGATTCTTCCTAGAAGCTGAAGAAGCTGATAATGAAGGTGAAGAAGAAATTGAGGGTGAGGAATCTGAATTCCGTGGAGAGTCTGAAGCACCTGAAGTAACTGAGAACAGACAGTCATTGTTACATGAAGAATCTGAAACGTCTGAAGTGTCCAAAACAGAGCGTGAATCAGGTTGGACTGTCCTGAGGTCTCTATCCTTCATTCAACTCAGGTTCATTAGAGTGTGTGTGTGAGAGTGTGTGTGTGTGTGTGTGTTTGAGAGAGAGAGAGTGTGTGTGTATAAAATGGAAGCTGGCTAAAGATGGAAAGATGAGCCTTTGTGGCCCTCAAGAATGTCCAGATTACATAGTGTGTAGCATGATAGGAAAACCAAGGCTGCTTGGTCTTAGGACTGGCAACGAGGAGCAAGACACACTGTCCAAAAAGTGGGACCGTTAAAGGTACCACACTATAAAACCTTATCCTTTCTTCTGACCTCCTCCACCTGACCTTGTCATTGTGTTTTTCATTTGTTATTAACCCAAATGTGGAGCCCTTCAAGAGACCCTATGAATCCCCTCGTGTCACACACCCACGAGCAGCCCCATTTCAAGGCCTACTTTGATGGGTTGTGTCAGGTGAGCAGGAGTCTGTGGGTAATGGAAGTCACCCAAAGGAGTAGAGAACAGGCATAAAGTAGTAAGGCAGCATACTCCACTGTGGTGGGAATGAAGCTAATAGGTGCTTCCAAGCTCAGTTAGTACTGGATTAGAAACAAACCTGTCTTAGTTACTTTTTTCTCATTGCTGAGACAAAATGCCCGACACCCAAAGTTAAGGGAAGAGAGGTTTGTTTAGCTCACAGTTTGTAGAGGTTTTAGTCCACAGTAGGCTGGCTCCAAGGCAAGTTGGCATGGCAGACAGGCAGAAGGCAGCAAGGTAAGCAAGGGATCTTAGCAGCTTCTTTTGGTCCTTATATTTTATCCAGGGTGCCAGGATTAGGGCGCTGCCAAACCAATCAGTTGACTGATTTAGTAATCACACGCCCTTAATCCCAGCATCACACACTCTAGATTCAGCCACCTCTGAAAAATCCCCATCTAAGACCTCATGAGACTTTGGGGGGACATTTAGGCACAAACCATAACAAAACCCTACAAACATAAAGTCTTCAGATATCTGTAGAGGCCAGACTAGACCATTAATGCCTGGGAACTTGCTGTTATCTGGTAAAAGAAGCAGGACTAAAGGAAAAAAAATGTCTTGGTCCATTTAGGTTTCTATAATAGAATACTGTAGCCTGGTGGCTTAAACAGCAGAAATTAATTTTTCTCCCAGTACTAGAGAGTGAGAAGTCTAAGATCAAGTTGCCTGATAGATCATTAGTTCTGCCTTTCCTGAAACCATCCATGCTGTGTCTGTATGTGAAACATGTCTTATATCATTGAGGATAAAACCCTAAATTTACAATCATTTCCTTTCACAATGACATTAGCTTCTCAATTTCTCCATGCCTACACCCACAGCTGACTTTGTAATATTGTCATTTCTCATTGCCAGTTTCTGGTGGTGGTGTGGTTGCATAAGTATCTTAATGAGAAATTAAAAGGAATATCAGGCACTGCAAGTCTGATGCAGTATTAACAGAAGTTTGAAATATGTTTAACAACAGTTTTCGACCAGAGTTATATGTAGCATATGTCAATTAGTGCAGGAGTCTGTGTTCCCCGTTGAACTGTCTTCATTCTCTGCCTCATACTATTGTAAATTTTATGCCATTCTTCACCTAACAAGAACTGTATTTTCAGTTAGACATATTGTATACAATTTAAACAATTTTTTGAAATTTTCCTTGTGCCAACACTTTGTTAAAGAAATTAACCTTTTACAATTAAAACACTAACTATTAGATTTCTTTCTTAAGTCTCTGAGCCTGCTGAGAATACTGCAACTGAAACAGAAATTGCAAAAGGATCGAAAGTGGGTCTGGAAGCTGAAGAATTATTTGAAACAGGTTAGGCAGTAAGACGGAAGTAGTGCATAAAAGTGCTTTTCATCTTTCTCACAGAGCCTAACTCTTTATTTTGGGGATAGTAACTGCATCCTACTTACTTTTGTGTTGTCTGCCAGTTGATATGCATTCTATTTTTTTAGTTCGTTCCTTTAAAATGTGTTTATTCAGTTTATGACATTGAGTTTTCATAAAATTTTATTTTATATATTGTATTAATAGTTAAAATTTTCATATGAAACATTATCCAAATAATTTGAGTTTTATTCATAGGTAATAATTCATCTACAACATATAAAGAAAAAAGCATAATTAAAATATGAACTTATGAATGTATATTGTTGATTAGAATATTAAGTCTACTTCTTTCAAATGTTTTTAAAAAATCATAAAGTGTAACTTATTTTGGCAGTATGGCTGGAGACAGCATATTCAAAACCTCTCTTTCTTTTTTTTTTTTTTTTTTGGTGCTGGGGATCAAACTCAGGACCTTGTGCTTACAAAGCAAGCACTCTAACCACTGAGCTAAATCCCCAGCCCTCAAAACCTCTCTTTCTTTAAACCTTTGCTCAGAAGTTGTACTGCCTGAGTTTCCAGAAGATGCTTATCCTGACGTTCCTGAAATGGAGCCTTTTAAAGAGAAGATTGATTCTTTCAAGGTCACATGGAAACAGCTGGAATCACTCCTTAGTGATTCTTTCATTCAAATTTTAAACTTGGAGATTGCCAACAAGACACCAAAGGAACTACTTCAAAAAGTGATAGAGACTATGGAAAGTAAGGGCTGCAGTGATAACATTTATGACGAAGAGCAGATACTAGAATTAAAACCAGTTTGGAATTTAAAGCCTTTCTGGATAGCTGTGAAGTGCTGCCTTGCCCACGTCTCCAAGGGCGTGTGTGAAGCGCTTGGCTACCATCACAGTGCGGGTTGTGTCTGCTCTGAATGACTAAGAGGAGCGCAGTGCTGGCCGTCCTGCCCACTTGTCACTAAACCATTTGTGAAGGTCTATTCATATACATATTACAACTAAGAACCGGGCATGGAGACGCACGCTTGTAATCCCAGCACTAGAGGGGCTGAGGCAGGCTGAGGCAGGAGGATTGCTACAAGTTTGAGGCCAGCCTTGGCTACATAGTGAATTCAAGGCCTGCCTGAACTACATAGCAAGACCCTGCCTCAAAAATGAGTAAAACTAAGAGACTGATAATAATAATTTTCTTAGCCTTGGACTACTGTAATATTCTAACTTTTTTTATTCTAAAGATATTTTCCCCAAGGGTTCTTCTTCTTCTTTCTTTTTTTTTTTTTTTAACAGAACCATTTCAGTATCGTGCATTGGAGTTAACTGTAGAAGATTATGATGAAGATGCAGAAGACTATCGGGCCGAAGCAGAAGATGAAGAGACAGAAGAGGAAGAAGAGGAAGAGGCAAGATTGTTTTATTACTACTCATTCTTATTTGGCAGGTCAATGAAAATGTACATATCCAAAGTGGTAACTATCCTTTTTGGACCCCAACTGAGCAAACAGGCATCCTCAACTTTAGAAATAAGTATTTTTGCACACACTCTCCCCTCACTCCAGGTTTATTTGACTTCCTAAAATGCCAGAGCTACTTAGTATTAAAAAAGGCAGCCATGAAAAAATAAAAGGGAAATCTTTTAAATTTTTTTAAGTTGAAAAAATATGTAGGGTATTAAGGATATGTATAGTTTATAAATTTGAGAGAAGTGGGGTTTTTGTTTAAAACTCAGCAACAGGGTGTTTGAGAGGCTGCTTGCGCAATAGTGTACTGTAGTCTCCCATAGAAACAGCCCACATGCAGGCCTGGGCTCTTCCCTTGGTAGCAGAACAGCAGCCACCATTCTCTTTTGATAGCTGTCCAGTGAAGTCATCTAACAATAATTAAAGAAGAAATGGTCCTTTTAACTTGGGTCTTTATAAAGAAAAAATAATTTATTGTTAGATAAACACTTGTAATTAACTTGTCATTTCCTAACTTAAACCCAAATATAGAGATGTATATTTAGCAACAAATGACATACAGTGTGATTCTGATGACAGCTTTCAGTGCTTTATCCCTGAGGAACTCAAGATATTATTAGGTGGATTGGCTAACAGATGTGGGCTTTGTTCTGTCTATGTTCAGATTCTCTTCTCATCAGACCTCTTCTGTAATGTTTGCTGCTTTCTTTTGTGTCCTGCTCTGGCCTGCAATAGAATAGTCTCTTGCTTGTATCTATAGATAATTCTCAGGCTGTCTGTAATATCCAACACTTATGTATGGTTCATTGATCATAAACATGCATATAATTGGAATCCATGAAAAGTGTGTGTTGACAAGGAAGAGATAGAAAAATATGTGGAGAAATAATTGCCAGATTTTTTTTTCCAAACTTGGAAACATTGCAAACTCTCAGATCCAAGAAGCTCAATGAATTCCAAATTCAAGAAACAGACCTTCCAACAAATAGTGATGGAACAGTTGTGTATGCACATGCAAAATAGTGAACATTGAAGCAAATCTTACATAATTTAAACAAAAGTACTCAAAATGAGTCATAGGTCCAAATATATAGCCTAAAACTATAAAACTTCTAGAAGAAAACATAAAAAAATCCTTGAGACTTTGATTAGGGAAAAAATTTTCAACGGTGGCAGTGAAAGATTCCATAAAGTAAAAAATTAATAAGCTGGACTTCATCAAAATAACAGCTAAGCTATTTAAAAAGACACCATAAGATAATGAAAAGACAAGCTACAAACTTGGATAAAATATTTGCAAGTCATACCAATAAAAGTCTTGTATCAGAATATATAAAGAACTCTTAATTCTTAAGAAAACAAACTTTTTTTTTTTTTTTTTTTTTTGGTGCTTGGGATTGAACTCAGGCTCTACCCTGAGCTAAATACCCAGGTCCCCTAATTTTTTTTTTTAAATGGGCAAATATTTAAACAAAACCCAGACATAGTGTCAGAGAAGGCACACAGATGACTAGCAAGGAGGCAGCTGAAAAGATGCTGAGTCTTTTGTGTTGTTGCAGAAATATAAATTAAAATCACAATGAAAGACTACTTGGTAATGATGACAATGGCTAAAATTAAAGACTGCTCATAGCAGGTGTTAGTAAGGGTGGAGAACAACTAGAACTCTCATACACTGCTAGTGGGAACGTTAGTTTTTACAGCCACTTTGGAGAAACAGTTTTGGTAGTTTCTTAGAAGTTAAGTGTATATGTACCACTGGGCCCAGTCATCCCACTCTTAAGTATTCACCCAGGGGAAAGAAAACATGCACCCATTCAAAGTCATTCATGTATGGGGGTTGGGGATTTGCTTGCCTAACAAGCACAAGGCCTTGAGTTCCATCCCCAACACCGTCCACCTGCCCCACCCCTGCAAGTTGTTCATGGATCGTCATAACCATGGCCCAAACTGGAAACCTTCTTATAATCCATCAAGATATAGATAAATGAACTGAATTAGAGTCACACAATGCAGTAGTAACTGGCAAAACATTTTTGTAACTAAAAAATGCTGATATATGCAACAAACTGTATGGATTGCAAAATAATTCTGTGAAATGAAAGAAGCCAGGCAAGAAAAAAATGCATATCATGCATGATTGCATAATTCTGTTTATATAAAATTCTAGAAAAATGCAAACTAATGTATATGACAGAAAATAATAGTTTCTGTTTTCTGTCATATACATTGCCTAGGGATGGGATCGTAGGAATCAGATGGAGGCAGGAGCATACTTTTGTTAATAATGAATATATTTTTTTCTTGATTGTAGTGATGTATCACAGATGAATTCATATGGTAGGATTTATCAAATTATATACTTTAAATATGTACAATGTTTTAATATCAGCTATACCTCAATAGAGTAGTTAAAAGAGTCGAGCTAAGTCATGGACTTAAAAGCACTTTGTGTTTTTTAAACCAATATTTTCTGATTTTTTAAACATTAGGAATATGTCACTTTACAGTAGGAATATTCAATAGCAAAGATATTTCCCTTTGCCAAACAGTCTATAAATTATTTCTTTCTACATTTATGGGAAATCAATTTTTGCTTCTCTCCCATCTGTTCCTTTTTCTCCTTCCGTAATACTTTTAATTTGTTAAGTTGTTTGCATCTATCCTCTAAATAACTTTTCCCTGAAATCTTTGATCTTTTCAAATTTTTTCCATGTGCTTGGAGATAGGTCCTTCACTGTGATCTCTATTGGGATATATTTGTTTCTTGTTGCTACCATTACAAATTATCACAAATTGGATAGCTTAAAACAACACAAATTATTGTACAGTTCTCAAAACCAGAGGCCAAAAATGAGCCTTAGAAAACTAAAATCAGTGTGGAAGTGAGTGCTGTTGTTGCCCCCATGTGATAGCTGCTGACTCACTCAACAAGAGGTCCACAGATCTCTGCAAACAAAATTCCTCCTAGGAATTGCCATCTTATTCTGAGTATACTGGTCTCTCTGATGCTTGTCTGTAGGTACTCATCCAGCCTAGAAGGGTAGAATGCTGTACAGTTTCCACCTGAGACATCCATGGACACCAGCCACCTGCCCCACCACTTATTTAGCACTGATGATCTGGAAGAGAAAAGAAAGGAGTTTTTTCAGTCACCACCTTCTCTGAATCCCTTATGCTGGAGTCCTTTCTCTAAACACATATATTCCTCATATTCTAAAATTTATTTCAGGATCATTTTGGGCCAACCCATTATTAAGGAAAACATGGGATCAAAAAATGTAGGCCATAAAAAAGATTAAGATGCAATATGTACATGTATCAACTTCCCAAGATAAGTGTATTCATTATGTATTGTAAACATGTATTGATAAAAAATGTAGGCCATTTACAACAATTAGCTTTTAAGAACAAAATGACTCAAATGAGTCAAGATATAAAAGGCAAATGCTAACAAAAAAGAAATGACCTGGATATTAAGGAAAGTAGAACTCAAGAAGAAATGCATTTAAAAATTTAAAAATTCATTATACTATAAAAGGAACAATGAAGTAGGTAGTACAACAGCTTCAGATCCTTATATAAAAATAGTATAAAATGTGTACAAAAAAATATTAGAAATATGGAGAATGTAATGCTACTCCAGTAGGCTCTTAGTAGAGTCCTTTAATAGCTCTCAGAATTGACAGATACAGTGCCAGAAAATAATACAATGAAGAGTGGAAAAGTACCCAAACTGAGCTTGCTGTCATAAAGACCTCTGTACCCATAAAGAATGAACATTCTTTTTAATGCACATGTGATAAGTCAAAGAAAAATTATAATAAATTATAAAAAATAGAAACTTTACAGATCATATTCTCTGACAATAACACAGTAAAACAAAAAAACTAACCACAGGTTAGCACTGCCCCATTCCCTCAATGTAAACACTTGAAAAATTTTAAGTATATTTTTCTAATTGCCAGTGAGTTAGATAAGAAACCAATAATGGAAGTATATACTAAACATGAATGATCTTTCTAATACCACACATAAAATCTGTGGTAAGCAGAAGTAGAAACTTAGAGTCATCAGATGAAATATATAATTCATAGTTAATTTGAATTTCACATAAATGAATAATTTTATATATGGTACATACTTATACTAAAAACTTCTTTTCTGAAATTCAAGCATACTTGAGAAGCTTAGAATTTTTTTGTATACACTAAGTCTGGAAACTAAGTCTACTTATTGAAAAACTAGAGAGACTGAAAAACTAAGCATTCAACTCAAGAACATGGGAAAGAGTACAACAAAATAAACCAAAAGAAAGTAGGTAGGAAGAGATAAAAGGCAAAAACTAATGAAGTAGGAAAATAAAACAGTAGATCAATAATTCAAAGCTGATTCACTAACAAGAAGCAATATAATAGATGAACTGATAGCAAGCTGAATTAGGTCAAAAGGACCAATAACAATAATATTTGAAACAAAATGACATATAATCTTACTTTTAAAAGGATTGCTTGAAATTATCAGGAGTTTATACTAACAAATTTTAAAGTCAAAATAAAAAGGATTAGCAAAAAAAGTCATTTACTAAAATTTGCTTAGAAAGAAAGATCAAAGCTAAGCAAAAATGATAGAAGGGGGTTTTATAGGTAATATATATATATCCAGATACATATATATTCATATCCCTGTGTTCTCTAAATTCTTACATATCACAAAAAATAAAACTAGTATTTCTCAGCTCATTTTGAAGCTGGAATGCCCAGATGTGAAAATTGAACAAGAATGGTGCAAGGAGAGTATCAATTTGGCTACAGAAAGTATTTTTTATTTCTTGTTTTGTAAAAAGAAGTATGTTGTAGAATAATTATGTAAAGTATTTCATTGGTATTTTTAAAAACACTGTCTTTGTGCGTAAGTATATTTCTATTTTATATGTGTATTGGTAGCATTACTTGGAAAGCAGATTCTGAACAGAATCTGGAAGGAACTCAAAGCCATTAAAAGAGTGTGCATAGCATTGGAAGGAAAACGTGAGAGATTTTTCACTCTTTATATGCTATGATGTGTTTGAGTATTTCTGGAGTAAGCATTTTATAACATGAACATTTTAATGTATTTCTATTCTTTAAATAAGTTGCAAGTATCCTTAAAGTACTTTATATATTTTTATCACAAATGAAAAGTATGTTGTTTTTCATTTCGACTAAATATTTCCGAAGTATTATTTGATCATAAATCCACTTAAAAAGGAAGAAAAACAATCCCAAGGCATGTCCCCCTTAATTTGTAATCGATAAGAAATGACCCTGGTACAGCTTTTAGTTCTAGGAAATAATTTTTTTTTTTTTTTTTTTTGGTGCCGGGGATTGAACTCAGGGCCTTGTGCTTGGAAGGCAAGCACTCTAACCACTGAGCTAAATCCCCAGCCCCTAGGAAATAATTTTATTTTTGAAACTGACTTCACATTGACCCTGACTCAGCACAGGCTGGAGTTTCTCTTCACCTCTGTGGTTGTAGAGGGCTGGGAACACCTTAATTCTCAGTGCTGCTTAATTTTTTAAATGAAAATAAAAGACTTAGGGTGTGAAGTTAGAGGGCTATGATAAACCAATTTTAATCAATTAAAATAGTATAAGGGTAATCTTTTGTGGTTAAGTTGGATTGTTATAGGTTAGATATTAGTCAAGATGAATTTTTTAAAATTCCTCTTTAGCATTACAGTAAAGTGGTTTTTAATATTCTCTGAACTGAATAATATTTCTAGAATGAAGAAAGAACTAAGGAGAAACATAGGCATTTGGGAGACACAAAGCACTTTTGTCCAGTGGTTCTCAAAGAAAATTTCGTCCTTCAACCAGGCAACACAGAGGAAGCAGCTAAATATCGAGAAAAAATTTACTACTTTTCTAGTGCTGAGGCTAAAGAAAAGTTTTTGGAGCATCCTGAGGACTATGTGGCTCATAAAGAACCATTAAAGGTAAAAAAAAAAAAAAGAGAGAAAAAAAATTTCTATCCTACTGATTGCTTCCAAGTACTTCTTAAAAGACTTATAACCAATTTCCATCATTGTACTTAATAGTGAAGTCCCCAATCTCATAGGACAAAATAGCAAAAATATCTAAGTTTCAAGAACAATTTTTATAACATAACTTAAAATAATCATCTATTTTGATTTCTACAGTAATGACTTATGTCAAGCCAGCACTTAGCATCTTTTTTTTTTTTTTCCAGTCTGCAGTAAAAAGGCAGAGCTGAACTTATTGCTTACTGGATTAAGGGCTGCCTTTGCTGGTTAGTCACTCTGAGAAGAGCAGGCCAGTGATGATAGAGAGGACTTGGCACAATGTGGGGTTCAGGGGTCGCTGGCCTTTCAGAGGTACAGTAGGAGGGCGTCACCTGTGGCATTGTGCTCACTCAGGTGATACTGCTTCTGATGATTCATACTCGGAGACTATTTTCAGAGTAAACTATCCCTGTTGGCCAGTTTTTCAGGAGTGAGGGCTAACAGTGATTGGTTGGATTCCAAAAAACTCAGTCTTCTCTGAGGTGATTTGTTCTTGGTTAATGGAACCAGATTAAAATTGGCTGAATGGCTAGTGTTACCCTGTCTATAGAATGGTCAGTTGTTTTCCTTCATCTATGATAATTTTTAAATTCTTGTTTGTCATTACTGAAGAGTTTTCTGTCTTCTTTTTTTTTAAATATTAAGCCAGATGCAAAAGGCAAATACTGTTATGATTTCTCTCATATGAAATACTTTGAATAGGCAGATTCTTAAGAAAGAGGGAATGGAAGTTAACTTCTTAATGAGTACAAGTATGTTCCAATTTGGAGTCATGAAAAAATTGGAAGCCAGGAATAGTAATGTAGGCCTGGAATCCCAGCTACTTGGGAGGCTGAGTCAAGAGGGTTGCAAGTTTGAGGACAGCCTGGGCAACTTACCAAGTCCCTGTCTCAAAATAAAAAGGACTGGAGGCAGCTCAGTGCTCGGTGGCCTCAATGTCCAGGACCATAGGGGGAAAAGGTTCTGGAGATGAGTAATGGTGATAGGTGTGCAACACTGTGAGTGTATTTAATGTCACTGAATTATATGCTTAAAAATGGCCCACGTGGTAAATTTAATTATATATATATATATATATATATATATATATATATATATATATATATATATATATAACCAACCAGAAGCACACATTAGGGCATTTTTAAAATGTCTGAAAGTAAAACACACATATAATTGCATGATCTTTAAATAAAAGTCTAAGTTATATGTTTTACTTCCTCCTCCACAGGGTTGTATATACTTTCCAGTGTATATAATATTTTACAGTGTTTTCCCACTCATTTATATGAAGAAAGTTTATGTATTTCTGCATTCCACTCAGAGGGTATTACTGAGATAGAGCGTGTGGAGGAAGAGGGTGTCGAGGTAGAAGGGACTGAGGTGGGGGCATTAAGGTAGAAAGTGTTGAAGCAGATAGATCCCCTAATGTTTAGTCACTTTGATGTACCATTTTAACATCTAATTCATTGTTAGACACTTTTTCACAGTATTTTTCAAAAATGATTTTGCCACGTGGATATTAAATGGTACTTAGGATGCACCATTCTGCTCTTCAAGTTTTTATTATTCTAATTCCCTGGAATGGGATAACTGGACCGAGGTGCATGAATAACAATATATTGTATTATTACTTTTGATAACACATTAACTTTTTTTCCCATTGCTGAGATTGAACCCAGAACTTTCACACTGAGCCATATCACCAGCCTGTTTTTATTTTTCATTCTGAGACATAGTCTGGCTTAAGTTGCTAAGCTGACCAGACTGAGCTTGAACTTGCCATCCTCCCACCTCAGCCTCCCAGAGAGCTAGACTTATAGGCATGTGCCACTACACCCTGCTACCTTTACCTTTTTAAACTGTATATATAGAACACACTGTTAAAGTGTTCTGGATAATTTGGGCCGTTTTTGTGAACCGAAATTTATGGTGCCTGTGGAGACTATTGAAGTATGTGGATGGTTCAACAATAATCCCCAACTTACTGGTGTAGATTTAAGGGCTCATTTATGCACCGTGGCTATTTGTTTTCTTTTGTTGCTTTCAGCAGTAGTTTCCTCTTAGTCTGATTTGCTGCTTTGGTCTATTTCCTTGTTTTACACAAATCTGTGTGGATAGGTCCCCCACAGTGCTGATGGTGATTCCATAGTTGTTCTGCAAAGGATAAAACGCACTGGGCTCACCAGAAACAGTGCCTCCTGCTACTTCAGTACCCTCTACCTCAACACTCTGCTTCCAATCCCGTCGTCTACCTCAACAGCCTCTACCTTAATACCAGCAAATGCAATACCCTCCAATTCAACACCCTCTGCCTGACTGCTGCAGTGCCGTTTGCCTCAATAGCTTCTACTGCAGTACCCTCTACCTTAATATCTCTACCTCAGTGCTCTCTGCCTCAACACCCTCTACCTCGACACCTTCTACCTTAATACCCCCAGCCTCAGCACCTTCTACCTCAATACCCTCTACATCAACACCTTCTACCTCAATACCCCCAGCCTCAGCACCTTCTACCTCAATACCCCAGCCTCAGCACCTTCTACCTCAACACCCTCTACATCAACACCTTCTACCTTAATACCCCAAGCCTCAGCACCTTCTACCTCAACACCCTCTACATCAACACCTTCTACCTCAGTACCCCCAGCCTCAGCACCCTCTACCTCAATACCCCCAGCCTCAGCACCTTCTACCACAACACCTTCTGCCTCAACACCCTCTCCCTCAACACCCTCTCCCTCAGTGCTCTCTACCTCAACACACTCTACCTCAATAATGCCCTCTGAGAGGCAGACAGCCCTAGTTGCCTGAGTTTAACCTGTGGGTGAGGCTGGCGTTTTTGATCTCTAGCGACTTTATCATTGTAGGATTTATATAAAAGTAATGTGAAGCTATGGCCCTATAATTAATATCATTCTCTTTTTATGATTTATCATTATTTTTCTCAAATGATGCATCAGTGGACTTCTGTCTTGTCAGAACTCCAGTCCTTTAAGCCATGATGGAAGCAAATTCTCTGGAAGCACATAAACTAAGAGTGATAAAGATTTCCCTCCTGCTCCAGGGAATCCAGATTTGGTTAGCATAAGAAATGCTGCAAGGCAAAATCAACAGTTCTTTGTATTGTGTCTTCCTCTTATTTTTGTGGGATTTTAAACCTTTATGTTGCTGGAACATATCTTAGCCAACTTTATTCATATCTGAAATGTTATTATTTGGTTCTCATAAATCCTCTTTCAAAAATAAGACCTACCTGCTATCACTGTTGTCTTGCTTGGTGGCCACTCTGTAAGGCAGGTAAAGCAAGGGTGGACTGATTGGAGCTGGCATTTTTGATCTCTAGTTTTCAAGGCTGGTAATCAGACAGGGCATAGATTTGTAGGGCATAGATTCCTAAATTGCAAATCACTTTCCTTCCTGAATAAATCGAAGATACCGCTTGCTTATTTTCTAGCATCTAATGATACTAGGCTAATTATCACTCTTAGGTAGATAATCTCCTTTTTAGATACCTGCAAGCTTAGAAGGTCTTTCCTTCATTCTTGATGTTTCTAAAATTGTCCCAGGTTCTTTGTTCATTGCACTTGACAAACAATACATGTTTACTTGGAAGTCACCCATTTTTCACATTTCTCAGTACAATTGAACTTTGCACTTGGTGTGATATCTTCAGTCTCTAAGAGTCCTTTCTTATCTCCCCCAGTGCCTTTCTGTTCCTGGAGTCACCCGCTCCTCTTTGTTCTGTGTTTGTCTGCTATACTTTCCCCCTGCATTCTTGGGCTCTCCTCTGATCGTTTCCTTTACAAGGACAAAAGACATGAGGCTGCATTCCTTACTGGTTCTTGATGCTTGAAATCTGTTGTTTCCCTAAATGTCAAGTGCTGCAAATACTCCAGCTACTTTGAGGTTCATACTACTTGGATATTTTGCTTCTTCTTACTTCTTGTCACTGCCATCTACAAGTGTCGTGGTTGTTTCTCACACACAGAAAACTGCCTGCTGCTCCACCTCACCTCTTACTGTTGTTCTTGGCAACTCCAGCATCTCACGCATGGCCCATGTAACCCTGAGTTCTCTGGTTTCAGGCTTCCTTATCTCCAGTATGGAGAACATAGGAATTAACAGACAGGTCTCTAAAGTTTTCACTATTAATGTTTTTTTTTTTTTTGTGGTTGGTAAAAAAACTTTTATAATTATATTAAGAAAGTGTCTTTCTACTCTTTATTAAAATTAAAACTTCTTTAAAAAACAAAGCTAATTTTATTTTATTAAATATTTTTGACATATGATAACAAGATGATCTTATAATGTTGGTACTCCCTGAGGACCATTGCTTATGCAGTGAGTTATGTTAACCGATGTCCTGTGATAGTTAATCTTGATTGCCTCCGTGGTTGGATTAAGAGACAACAAGAAAGATGACTGGATTGTGAGGACACTAGCCTTGTCAATGTATTAATGCATTGGTGAATTTGGAGCTAAATGGGCTATTGAAAGTGGGGCCTCGTTGGAGGATGTAGGCCATGGGGGTTATGGCTTTGAAGGTTATAACTGTTCTCAGATCTTGTTCCTCTCACTTCATTTCCTGGCTACTGTGAGGGGGGCAGCTCTCCTCCATCATGTCCTTCTGTCCTGTTGTTTCTGCCTCAGAGTCAGCCGAACGTAGACTGAAACCTCTGCACCTGTGAAAAAGACATCTTTCTTCTCTTTAAGTTGTTCATATCAGAATATTTGTCCCAGCAACAGGAAACTAACACATATCCTGATGTTTAAATACCCTGAGTTCGTAAAGCAATCATTCCTATCCATCTTAGGACAAGCAGCTAATAAGCCTCATGGTTTCTAAATTATTCCAGACTTCTTTTCTTCATTCTCTGTGTCCTACCCTCCCTGATCCACTTCTGTGGCAGGCTCCTCCACTAAGAATATGCCTTCTGGGCCCCCATGGATCTGGTAAAACTGTGTGTGGAAGACACCTGGCAGAAAATTTTGGCATTTTTCACATTCAGTTTGAAGAGGTTCTTCAGGAAAAACTACTGCTCAAAACTGGAAAGAAATTTGGACCTGAATTTGAGGAAGATTCTGAGGAGGAACAAGCTGCAAAACAAGAACTTGAAGAACTTGCAATTCAGGCGAATGTTAAAATTGAGGAAGAAAATACGAAGACGCAGGTAATCCTATTAATCTCTTTGCCTATGGGTCCGCTTATTAAGGTTACTTTGGGAAGTAGTATAAAACTCTTTAAAGTTTCTAATAAGGATGAAAAGGTAATTCATAAATCATTTAAAGGACTGGGAGTGTGGCTCAATAGTAGAGCGCTTGTCTGCCTGTGCAAGACTCTGGGCTTGATTGCTAGCACTGTATGAACAAGTCATTGAAAAGTCACCAGTCCTGATGTTAAACGCAGATCTTATTGCCCATCTAGAATATGAAATGCTGAGATTTACTCGACTCCAGTAAAATCTGAGATGCTTTCCTTGACCAGACGGCCGTGTGGCATTTGTTTGTTATGTCTTGGCCTAGCTCTGAGGTTCTCCTTTATCATGTTCTCCTTTTGGTCCAGTAGCCTAACAATCTGCCCCAGTGCCAATAGAGATCTCAAAATATTAGTCTAGTGGAGCCTAAGAGGAAAATTGTGTGCGTCTTTTAGATGAATTCTATCTGGCTCGTAAAAAGAACATTTTAACTCTAATTCATTTTTAAGTCATTTCTGATATAGCCAGACTGTTTTCTTCTCAAATGAGCCACCATAAATGGACCCAGGTACAGTTTTGTTGTATCTAGTAGGTAATATGGCACACTTTCAAACATGTTCTTTAGATATTTTCCATCTATATTTAGTAGAGTCAGGGAAAAACTGATATTCTATTTAAAAATTCTATTCCAGAATTTTAAATTTAATGGGTCAAAATTTTTAAATGTAACAAAATAGTTCTTGTTTTTGTATAGTCATTCAGTTTTCTTTTGTGAGTTTCTGAATCATTTAACTTCCCAAGGGGCCAATGAAATCATGTTATTTTTAGAAAATAGAATTAGATTCTACTTCCTGGTAAGTACCAGTTTGTTACACCTTATTCATTCTCAAAGTTTTGGATGGCAAAAGTACCCAACAAAAGTAATTTAATTCTGGTAAGAATTATTTTGGATTTTTTGTGGGGGTGGTGCTGGGGATCGAACTTAGGGCCTTGTGCTTGCTAGGCAAGCACTCTATCACTGAGCTAAATCCCCCAAACCCTGTTTTGGACTTTTCATTTGTTTGCTTGTTTGTTTTTACTATCCATTCAAGGGCAGACTTCAGAACGAGAGTTGAGTACAGTTAATCATCACAGTATTTTCCATTTGTTGTCATGATATTACAGTCCCCTTATAGACTGTATTTCAGATGACTGCCTGGTTGACCGATCCTCTAACCAGCATTTAGGTTGGAGAGATAATATTGTATAATTATAAAATAGGTGACAAAAATCAGTTAAGCCTTAGAGAAATGTGAGGTAAATTGAACAAGATTTTATCAAAGATTGATGAATTATGACCCTGATGCCATTTATGAAAATTTATCATGTTATCACTAGTAATTCCTTTTAGCTATAGTAGATGCTACTTACTATTTATAATCATATTGAATACTGGTACAAGAAAAGAGCTCACATTTTAGAGTATTTACATGCTGCACTGTGAAAAACGAACCCAGAGGGGAAGAAAAGGTCTATCCTAATCAGTGATGTAATACAGTATCATTTACTCATATGGTGATGTTTTTGCTTCTGTTTTGTTATTTGTGTTTTTTTTCCTCTTTTGAGATAGAGTCTCACTGTATTGCCCAGGCTGGTCTCCAACTCCTGGCTCACTTGATTGTCCCACCTCAGCCTCCTATGTGCCGAAACTACTAGCGTATATACCACCACACCTGGCTAGGGTTTGGTTTTTTTTTTTTTTTTTTGCTTTTTTGTTTTTAGTATTTTAAAACTTATTTTATTTTTAAATTTTTTGTCTTTAGCCTGCAGAAGTACAACTTACAGAAGAAGAAGAAACAATTAAATCAAGTCTAATAGATAATGAGCCATTGCCTTTTGAAATTCTTGAAGTAATTCTTTCTGAGTGGTGGCATAAAGAACCAATACGGTATCTCAGTTTATACAGGACTATATATTTATTGAATTATATATGCTTTATTCTTAAAGGTAGAAATGTAATGCAACACAAATTTAAGGATTTTCTCCTTTGCATGCATCTATACTCATGATTCACTTGAGCTACATATTAAAGACATGAGATTGGGAGCCAAACATTAGTATGTTTGATTCCCAGGTGATTCTATTACACAGTTGTAGTTGAGAACCCATCTTCTAACCCTAACCCTAAGCTGTGTACCCTGATGATGTGCTGGGCTCTTGCCCCTGAGGCCTTTTAACAATTACAGTTAAGACCACTTAGCAGCTGTCCATAGTGTTACGCTCTAACAAATGCCAGGAACAATTTGGACCTCAGACAAGACAAATCTCCAGTTCACTAGAGTTTAAAACTTCACCTCAATTTCTTAATGAGAATTGCTTGCCTTGATATCCACCAAAAGAGAGTGAAATGTTCTTTACAGTACTGATTATAACACACACATATTTGCAACTTACTTGTACTGGGTATTGTTCAACTGTTTTAATCAAACTAATTCACTTAATTCTTAGAATAATCCTATGGGATAAAAACTTTTATTATCTCATTTTGGCAATAAAGAAGAGAATCTAGACAACTGGCCAGTTTAAGTCCTCCTCCTAGGTCTTTGGTGACTCTCTTTTACCTATTTCACCTACTCCCTGGCCGAAACAAGTGAGTAGGATTATTAGTCAGTAGGTTTTTAAAAAAAAAAAATCTCTTGTTCTTTAAATTAATGACTAGAGGCTGGGGATTTAGCTCAGTGATTAGAGTGCTTGCCTTGCAAGCACAAGGCCCTGAGTTCGATCCCTGGCACCACACGCACCAAAAAAAACTAAATTGATGACTAGTTGTAGGAAACAGGGAGGTTACCTGCATCTGTATAATCATGAGTTGTTCTTTATTAAGTTAGCTCCTGACCTCACACTACACACTAAAAATATATACATAAACAGATATAAGTATAAATATATGGAGATATGGATTAAAGAATTTAAAGAGTGAAATTGTAAAAGGCTAAATAAAACAGCTGAATATTATGCAACCATTAAAATTTATTAAATGAAGAATTTATGATATGTGAAATTTTTTTATGATGTTAAATTAAAAAGAACATGCATAACTATTTATAATATGATAGATGGACACATGAAGAACCAAGTGGAAAGAAATAAAAATGGCCCCAAGCTCTGAGATATGATGTTATGGATAATTTTGTCTTTTATCATCTTTTTCTCAATTTTTCAACTTTTCCACAGTGGGATTTGTTGCTTTGTAATTAGGACGGGGGAAAAACTCAACACACTTAAAAAAGACTATTGTATTAGTCCTGGAGAGA
>PVJO010028149.1:0-18522 GCA_004026905.1 Hystrix cristata
TTTGTCAATTCTGTTTCTATAACAAGATAGCTGAGACAATCAACATAAAAAGAGGAAAGTTTTATTTTTGGCTCACAGATTTGGAGAATTCAATCTATAATAAGTTAGCTTTGCTGCTTTTGGCCCTGTGGTGAGTCAGTGCATTATGGTGGGACAGCATTGTGGAGAAATCTGTTCACCTTGTGGTTGCCAGAAAGTGAAAGAGCACGAGCGAGAGACCAAGGTGACCACCTCCTTGGAGAGCATAACTCCACATGTGCTAGCACGATCCAAGACCTCCTGCTAGGCCTCAACTCTTAAAAGTTCCTCTGCCTCCAGCGCCATCACGGGTTGATGACAGGTTTGAAGCCAATATGCTAATTAATACTATATTAAATATGAATGGATTGAGCAATTCAATTCAAAAACCTTTTGGGAAAGATCAAGGAAAACCTACATAAATGGATTAATTTACCAAGTCCATGGATTAGAAAACTCACCATCATGAAAACAAAAATATCAATCCCAATGTGTGCACATGTGCATATGTGTGTGTGTTTGTGCATGTGCCGCTTGACAAACAGATTCTAAAATTCGTATGAATGAACCAAAGCTAAAAATACCGAGAACTAAATAACCCAATTAAAAACACTGCTAAGTTAAATTATAAGTTTAAATATATTTTGTTTGTAAGACACAGTTAAAATTATAAGAAAAAAGAGAAGTTGAAAGTAAAAGCATGAAAAAAACAAGTCAGACCAATAATAAATAAGGCAAAGTTTGTAAAGTTATAGTCATGGGACAAACTAGATTATTTGGCAACAAAGCATTATAGGCCAGCTATCCCTTAACCAAAATGCTTGGTACTTCAAGTATTTTGACTTGAGATATTCTCGGATTTTGGAATATTTGCATATACACAATGAGAAATCTTAGTAATGGACCCAAGTCTAAACATAAACTTCATGTAAGTTTCATATAGTCTGTACGCACAGCCTGTGGGTAATTTTATTATATATTTTTATGCATCTGCATTTTGATTACAGTCTGTCACATGAGATCAGGTGTGGAATTTTCTACTTGTTACATCATGTCAGAGCTCAAATAGTTTCTAATTTTGGTGCATTTCAGATTTTAGATTTTTTAATTAGGGATGCTCAGCCTGTAAGATCATTTCATAATTACAAAATATAAAATCATCAGAAATATACTATTTTAAATTTGCATACACTGTATTACTATTTCTAAGAGTAGGAGAAAAATTAAATACGTCTCTGTCAGAAAATGAGATAATAAGCAGAAAAGATATGTGTGGATATTGATTTCAACAATACAATTGATAAGCACGGACCTAATAGATATGTATGGAAAAATGCACTTTAGAATTATGAAAAAATTATACATTCTTCCCAAGTACATGAATATTTAGAAACAAGTGATCACTTACTGGGCAGTAAAAGAAGCGTTTAAAAAATTTAAGAATTGGTATATATCACCCTCATTCTTGACCAGAGATGTAATTAAAGTAGCAAAAATAATAAGATAGTCAGAAATGCATTACAGGTTTAAAAATTGAGAAAAATACTTGTAACAACTCGTGGTTCAAAGAAGTACAGTAATCACACAGAAAATTAGAAAACAATTGAAGATACTATACAATTATCATTAAGAAAGAAAGAAGCTTACTTAAAGGAAAAGCAGTATTTAGAAGAAAATGTATAGCTTTAAATATATCTACTATAAAAGAATAAAAGAACTAAAAATAGTAAGTTTCTCTTAGTTACTTTTCTCACTGCTGAGATAAGATACCCAACACCCAAAGTTAAAGGAAGAGAGGTTTATTTTGGCTCACAGTTTGTAGAGGTTTCAGTCCACAGCCAGCTGGCTCCAAGGCAGGGTGGCCTGGCAGAGGAGAAAGAGTTCATGGTAAGCAGGCAGGAGACAGCCAAACAGCAAGCAGCAGCAGCAGTCTTTCAGGCTTTCCTCCTTTCTGTCCCTTTATAGTCCACCCAGGCTGTAAGCCTGTTGTCTGGTGCCACCTACATGCAGGATGGGGTGCCCCTAATACCAGCATCACAGCCTTAATCCACATTCGCACACCCTAAACCAGTCACCTTTGAAACTCCTCACCTACGACCTCATGAGGCTTTGGAGGGACATCTAGGTATGTCATAACAAGTTGACTATCGAAGTGATTCTCAAGAAGATAGAAAAAGAGCAGACTACATCAAAATGTTGAAGAAAGTACATCCCTAAGAGCAGAAAATAATAGAAAAACAACTACACACATGAAAGAAGGATAAAAATGAGAATCGAGTTCCTGTACCTACTAATGAAATTGATAAATATTGAGGGAGAAAATTTTTCAAAGGCATGTTAAAAATTATCTAAGAAATGAGTAACTTTAAGTACATAAATTTATGTAAGTTAAAATTTTCAGACAAGCTAAAATGTTTGAAAACTAGAAAACATGATTGTTTCTTTAAAGATTAGAGAAATTGGAACCATAATTGAAAGGTTGTCCACAAAATAAAGCGGACATGAATTTATATGGGTTTTCTAGTCAGATTTTACAAAAATAAGTGCAATCTTACATAAACTTTTTATATAAAAAGAAAGAAAATGGGAAAGAAGACTCTTTAATTTATTTCACAAAACATGTTTAGCCCTGATATCAAAACCTGACAAAAGCAAGAGAAGTGAAAATTACAGGTGACTTACGTGAATAGATGCTATACCCAAACAAAATATTACAATCATACAGTAATTTATAATAATACATAATGAATAAGTGGGGCTTATGTCAAGAGTACGAGACTATTTCAATATCATAAAATTAGTTGAAATAATCCATGATATTTACAAATTTTAAAGAATGATGTAATCTACTTAACAGATACAGGAAAACTAAGGTTATTTATGGATGATATTATTGTGTACATATAATATTAAAAATAACCTATAATAAATTATTAGTAGTAGTACAAGCTCAATACTCAACAATCAATTGTTGCATTTCTTTATGTCAGAATCAAACAGAAAATAAAATTTGAATATAATATAAAAATATCAAACACCTGGAAATAAGAATTGTAAGACTCATACATAAAAAACTATTTTACAAAAACTTAGTGAACAAGAGCAAGGGAAACCTAAATAAGTAGATTATTATACTAAGTCCATGGGCTGGAAAACTCAGCATTATGAAAATGTTAACTCCAGTAAGTGTTTAGGGGACTTAAAAAACTCATTGTAAAATTCATGTGAATGAGTAGAAGTTAGAAATCCAAAATATTCTTGCAGAAGAATTGAGAGAAAAGACTTTTTCCCACATATGTAGTCTTACTATAAAGCTATGGTATTTAAGATAATAAAGCTTTAATATTAGGACAGATAATAGACAAAAGGATATTAAAATATAATCTAGAATTAGATTCAAATATATATTGATAATTGAAATATGAAGGAGATTACATTTCAGACCACTGGATAAAGGCTAGATTTTCCTATAAATTGTCCTGGGACAATTGATGTCCATTTGAGGTAGGGGTAAGGGAAGAAGAAAGTGAATCTCTATCTCCTTCTTGATCCCCTACACCCATATATAGAAAAATGAGTTCAATATCTACATTTAAAACCTAAAGGATGGCAAAACCCTTAGAAGAAAATGTAAGATAAAAATTAAAGACAGTGGGGTAAGAATTATTAATCCACAAAATTCTGAAACTGTAGGCAGTATAACTGAAATAGCCAACCACATTAAAGTCAAACTTCCATTTATCAAGAGATATTATAAATGCAAAACACAGAGTGGAAAAATATTTTCAACTAACAATAATGTGAATAAAAAAGACAACTCCAATAAAAATGGCAGAATTCTTGACAGGTATCTCAAAAAGCAATAAATTCAGATGGTTAACAAATATATTGAAAGGTATCAATCTCATTATTCATGAAGTAAACACAAATTAAAAACAAATATGGTATTTTATAATGATAAGATCAGCAAAATAAAAAAGTCTGACTAAATCAAGTGTTTGCAGATGTGAACTCTCTTCTTGTTGCTGAACTTTGTAGATTCACCTTGGAAAAGACTTTTCTCCTTTTTAATACCATCAAAGATGTAAATACCCTAAAACACAGAAATTCCATTCCTAGTGTCTACCTGGCATAACATTTTATGTATGAGCATTAAGATACAGATTGCTGCATAGTCATGGAAAGACTTTATGCAACAGCCCCAGCTGGATGCAACTGCTGCCAGTTCAGTAAATAATTAAAGTAAGATGTGTTCACACAATGAAACAGCAGTGAAAATGAATAGACTGTAGCTTTATACACAACACAACCAAATCTTCAAAGCGAAGGAGCAAGCTATAAATGAACAAGTGCAGGAAAGTTTCAATTTACACAATGGTCAGAAACAGACAAACACAATACATAACAAAATTACAAAACTATATAGAGCTCAGAAGGACATTTGTGACAATGGTAGGCTAATAAGGGACAAAGAGGGAATAAGAGGATGTGCAGCGGCACCTGTGAGGTGCTCTGCTCTTATTCTGCCTTGACAACTTATGGGTGCTCTCTTCAGTAAATCATGTCCATTAAATATACTTCTGTAAATGGAAAAAAAGTTATTTTTATTATAACATACCTCCTTTTCTGTAGACTTTGGGAAATAAGTAAGCAAGCCATTTAATTGAGAAAAGTTAACCTCTAACATTAGCTAGGGACAAGGCTTAGTAGGAGTTTAGGTGCATGATTTTCAATGGTTTCTTTAGCCGGTCCTGGGAATTCTTTACAAAGAAATCACTGGTATTAATACTTGAATTTTTTACATGTGGATATATTTCTTAGTTGCTTAACTAAGTTAAATTAGTATCACTGAATATTTGGAGAGGTCATAGAAAATAAAATTTGAAGTATTGATGGCCTAGGAAAAGAATTGAGTTTCCACAACTTTTTATCATAGTTTTTTGACTTATTGCAATCAAATACTTCCTGCCAATGATTTTCTGCCTCATTAGTAAGTGTGCGTAGATGTGAGTGTGTGTATGTGTGTGTGTGAGTGCAAATACACATTCCGAATGCATTTACTCATAAGTCACTTGCGGTAGAGGGCCATGTCTTTTTCATCTTTGCGTTCACAGAATCTAGAAATGGGTATGTACAGTAACTAGGAAATAAAACTTCCAAATGATTACAAATAACACATGTATGTTTTCAGTTGACTCAAATATATATGTGTAAATATAAGTGTGTACATACAGATACACACTTTTACATCTGACAGTGTCAAGATGTAAAACCTGTCAGCGTGCTCCAGAGCAAAGCTCTGGAGCATCACAGTGTACCATAATGAATTTAATGTAATAAGGAAGGTCAAAATGTAATACAGTGTAATTTCATTCAATTCCCTAAATATGTATTGATTTTCACTATTGGTCAAGCACTGTTTTGGTTCTAGGAACACAAAAATAATCAGGCAAGACTTTTTCTAAGATTGGCCACCTTACATTCTTTTGGAGATTTACCTTCACCCCGCCCAACAGTGACATACATGTTGGTGACAATACTTCAATACCCCATTTTAGCCAAGAGAGAGGTACTTGATAAAGGCCTTTCCAATCAAGATATCCATTCTTTCCAAAGCAATAACATGCCTAGGAGTGAGCAGGTAGACCAATGACGTAGGTAAGAGCTCTTCTTTAGAGTTGATGTACCGATGCCAGTGGAACAACATAGAAAGCTCCCATTTGCTTAGACAGCTAAGACTAGAGGTGGGAGATTGGGAGATTGGAGGCCTTGTGAATAACAGGGCATCGGCAGCCATTTTCTCCAGAAGATTCTCATCTTCAGGAAAAAGGATAAAGTGAGTACACAGTAGAAGAATATCTAAGAGCTAGAGTGAGGGGAAAAGAAGCCCAGCAATGTGGTTTAAACTGGATTTTCAGTGATGCTTTAAGCTCGTGGATATTCCAGGTGAGTAAATAAATTTATTTTCTGCCTGAGCTTGAAATCAACTTGTTTCTGTCATAAAAATAAACCTGAGGAGCGCTTCTCCCACCGTTTCCAAGCACCCAAGTCAAAAGACTAAGTTACAGAGTATTCTGGTTATAGATTAAAAACTTAAGGTAAAATTCGTTTTCTTATGAAAACCATGCAAGATAGACATCATCACAGTCTAGATAGCTTCTTTCCTCGCTTGACCTCACATAGAACAAGACTGACTTATAGAACAGTAGAGAATGTACTTACTATTCCATAAAAGAAAAGGAGTATTTGTTTAGAGTTGGGAGGTAGATAAGGTAAACGCATGGCGTAGAAATTGTTTACATGTAGAAAAATAGTAGATAGGCAAAGCTCAGGCAATCTGGCACAACATCTTGCACTGATTAAAAAAAATAATAATAAACAAAACACCTGTAACACCACAGCTGAAATACAGCTAACTGAGAACCAGACGATGGGCCTGGACATGTTTTTAGAAGAAAAAGCATCAGGTGAGATTCCAGTCCTTAGTAGAAGGGCAGTACTCGAAACTACGTGGAACCCCAGTTAAAGGTCGTGGGTGTCAGGAGGACACTCGTGTTTCAGCTCTTACTCCATACTCACGTCTGTGCATACTACACTTTCGTCAAATAGTAATAATTACAATCCAGTACATTTTAGGAAAGGAGACTTATTTAACATTGCATGACTGTCCTCAACAAATTATGCAGAATACCGATTCATCTCTACCCTTTGACTTGTTCACCGCATGATGTTTAATAATAACTGTATGCATCTCCCTTTGTTCAGCTGGACTTCCTATTTAAGTTGCTTTGGCAAAAAGAAACTGCCGGAAAGACTCTGAAATAGCAAAGCGGATTCAGACACTGTGACCAAAGCAAAGCCTGTTTGCTGGATATAGACCACAAAATCAGAGCCAAGATTAGCAAAGGTGAACTGATGAAAGGACCATTCACTTCCAATCGATTCAGTAACAAATCACCACACATGTGATTGTATAAAACAACAAAAAGGTAATATATTGCAGCTATGAAGGTTAGAAGTTCTAAAATTAAAGTGTTAGCAGAGCCCCATCCCTTCTGTAGGTGATGGGAAAAATCCATTTCCTTGACTTTTCCAGCTTCTGTAAGGACCTTCGTGAGTCTAGGGCGCCCACTTGGATGATCCAGAATGACCTTCTGTATTCACAATCCTGAATTACATCTGTAAAATCCCTTTTGCTTCATAGTTAACATATTCTCATGCGAGGAGGGTGCCTTTTTCTGTCATATTCTGTCATATCCAGCTGTGTGATTATACTTCTAAACCCTGCACAGGTAAGCCAGAAATGGACCTGGGAATGAGTACGGGCCTGAACTGGCATGGGGAAGATGACCTGGTTTGGGCACCAAAAAAGTAGGGGCTGGAGATCATATACAACTTATTAATAATAGTTCCAAATTCAGTGATAAATTGCTTTTAGCCTTCAGGCTGCTAAAATGGGTAATTATGTAGGGTTCTGCTATATTAGCTTTTTAGGAGAATTACATGAAGTCATTTTTACTTTCTGACCAATATATACTAACATTCAGTTTGTATATATTAGTGAAAAATGGCATTAATAATGTCTACCTTATAGCATCATTCTGAGGATTAAAAGCAATAATTACATAAATCATTTGTGTAGTATACTGCCTGGCATATAGCAGGCAGACTCTCAGTCTTTCTTGCTCTGAATATGTGAGTCATCTGGTTGTTGTGGAAAGAGGTCACACTTTAGAAACTCTGGATTTCAATATCTACTGAGGGTCCATTTTCCTTTTTCTGTATAAAGTTTATTATTTTCTTTTTCTTTTTCTTTTTTGGTGCTGGGGCCCAAACTCAGGGCCTTGTGCTTGCAAGGCAAGCACTCTAACCACTGAGCTAAATCCCCAGCCCTATTATTTTCTGAAAGTGATAAAACATGCAAATTTCTACTTATTCATACTTCTCTTTCACTGCATTCAGAGAAGTTTTTAACTTCAAAATTATTGGTCCAGCTCACCAGACAAATGGGAGACTTCTGAGCACAGTTTAGATAAATATAAATTTATGCTTTTTTTCTTCATTTTCTTTCTTTAAAAAAACCATTTTTACGAAAATCAATACTCACATCCAGATTGGTAGAATGACTGGATGGCATGACTACAAAGATTCTGGTTCACTTTTTTTTTTATTTTTATTTTTACCAAGAACATGCATTGGTACATTGTATACATAATGATCATAATCAACATGGTTATCACTTTTATAACAGATTTTTCAAGAAATCCCTTGGGAAACAGCTCTACAATCCCTGGAGTTTAGTTGTTTGGTGTAACCGGCTCTCGCATTCTCAGTGATCTGGAAAATCTTTGTTATTTTCACAAGCCTCTTGTGTTGTTTCCTTGTTTTAAGAAATCAAAGCTGCTTTGTGAAGCAAACATACTGTATGTTCACAGTAACACTCTTAGCACTTCCTTAAGACTGTCATTTAAGGAAGAACATTAGTTTTAGTAACAACTGGTATTTCAAAATAAAATTATAAAATTATTGTCTTAGTCAATAATGAGTAGCTGACTAATGCGTATTCTAGGTTCAGAGTTCACAGGCATCAACAAATAGTCTTACAGAAGACTGAAGAATCTTGCGGGGATCTATTCACTTTTACTCTAACATAAATAAGAAATATCAAGTTTGGGGCACTGCTGCTAATACTGTCGAATTTTGAATTGCATACTTTCCAAGCATCTGTATCTGTTTCCAGGATTCTTCCAGGAGTACAACATCATTCTCTACAAAATAATCAGCATTCAATGTGTCTAAAAGAACCGTTCCTTTTCTCAAATGATTATTTCTCTTCTTTGCTTACCCGAATGGTCAAGAGCATTACTATATACGTATTGAAAATTGTTCCTTGGATTTGAGTAGCAATTTGATCAGCAGTGCAATTTCTTTTCTTAGATCCTTTTCCTGGATCATTAAAATTATCAAGTATAGTTTAGTTGAGAAGCAAATAAGAGTCCTTTGTGGGAAACTCACATAATAGAAGATTACACAGCATCTAAAAAATTCCCAAATCTTCTTTGTTGAGACAGATGGTGACACTATTCAGTATAAGCGGCAATGCCTCCATTTGTAATATTTAAATATCTGAAAAGTGATTGATGGAACTTCTTTACTAATGTAATGTTTTTATCAACAGTCTTGTTTACATTTACAGTAAGGGTAGGAAGAGAATTTAGCTTGCCACATGTTTTGGCCCCTCACATAGTCAATACTACCGCACTCCAAAATACCTTCTCTACATTGTTTCACTGCAAAATAAGATTCACAGTGTGTTAATCCTAAGAAGAGTAATTCAGAACATCAAAACTTTCAGTGGGCCCCAAAGCAGCCATTTGAGTTCTGCTCAAGTTTTGTTGTGGAGGCTGGATTCAATTGTTTGCCAAGACCATTTTAAAATGAATTTATACAACCAGCTGCTGCCCAGCTTTTATTGCCAAATGAAGCACATTACCTTATTACAACTACAAATTGACACAAACAACTTCTGCCTTTCCAGTGTAGCTTACCCAAAGGAGATATGCCTAAAAGGAACAAGTTAAAACAAGAAGTCAGAGAAAAAACAAACTTCACAACAGTGCAAAATTTGAAGCATTGATAATAATAATACAACAGTTCAGAGAATTTAGCCAAATTCAATTTTGCTTTTGTTGTCAAATAATGATTTCTAATAGAGTTTTTTCAGTGACACAAATTATCTTTTAAGTTTATTTTTGCTTTTTTTCTTTTACTTAGAAAATCAAAAAGATGCAGTCATTACCCCCATAATTGCCTATGACAAAATTGCCTATGACAAAATTGCCTGTGACATATATCAAAAATGAACTGGTCCATTAAAGAAAGATCAGTCGCTTAAAAGATAACTTTGAGGTCTGGTCTAGCTCTCAGTCTTCCATGATGGAAAACTAAATTTTGTTTCTACCTTTTATTTCTACCCATCTCTCGAGATACTCAGCATTCAGAGGTAGACTGAAAATAAGCAACATTAGAAATGACTATCTGAACCTGGAACAATTACATAACGCAAATGCAGAACCAAGTTACCCTTCTCCAGAAGCACAACTACCTGGGTGTGACTATTCATCATGATATGTCAATTCAAGTGGAATAAGAAATATCTAGTAGATTAGTAAAGCACAGTTCGGGGTGTGTCTGTGGAAGACTGACATGTAGTCCAGAAAACTGAAGGGGAAAGACTCACCCTGCACATGGTGGCACCAACAATAGGCCTGCAGCCTGGATGGAGTAAAAAAAGGAAAAAAGGAAATGTTCCCGTTTTGTTCCAGTCTTCCCAAACAGGTATGAGGTCCTGTTGGCCATGTCTCTTCTTTCCAATCCTGTGACCACAAACCTGACCCAGGCCCCCATTCCTCCTGGGTCACTACCACCGCCTCCATGCTAGCCTTCCAGTTTCTAATCTGGCTTTTGAAATACGTTTTTTTCTTAAAGCAGCCAGCGTTGTGTAACCACATAGCTTCTGAAGATATCTCTTGATTAAAATCCTTTACAAAATTACACTGCCCTGTGTACTAAGCTCAAACTCCTCAGTATTGCTCACTCAGGCGAATCCAAGGCCTTTATGCTCTTATTTCCGCTGGCCTGAGAAGCTTTACCTCCCACTACTTGACCCTCCATTTCAGATTCCAGCCAGAAAGAACTTCTTTTGGCTTTCTGGATATATCCTGATCTCATCGTCTGTGCCTTATATAAACCATATTATTTGTGCTGCTCCTCACACGCAACCCCTCACGTGGTCTGCCAATCTTGAGGTCTCAGTTTTTTCCCCTAGAAAGCCTTCCGGGTAACTTCTCCTTCTCTAGGTCCTTACAGAATCCTTTATACTTCCTCAGTGTCCATCATGCTCCTTATATATATATTTTTTTCCCTAATATATCCACTTCTATCATTAGACAATTAAGCCCTACTCTAACAATGTTGCTCAGGGCTTGACCCATTAGATAGACTCAAGTATTCATTAACTGGCTGAGCAACCAGTTGAGGAACTCGCCTGGTCCAGAGAAGTACTTTACGAAGCGGAGGAAGGACGTTTCTGAGCAGCCGGAAGCCTGTGGAAGGGCCTCAAGGTACATGGAAGAGAGACAAGCACAGTGCCGCAGACCTGCCATCTCAGCTCCTTGGGAAGCTAAAGCACGAGGGTCACTTAAACTTGTATGTTGGAGACCAGAATGAGCAACATAGCGAGACCCCATCTCAAAAAAACGTATATACGCGGAAGACAGAATAAAGTTGTGGAAGGAACACTGGTGAAGTATTCAAATAGTGGAACATTATCACTTTACAAATTCAGTTAGAAGCTCCATCAATGAAAATAAAGAAAAAAATCTTCAAGTTGGTCAAAATTACTTACTTAAACTCCAGTAAGTAACCAATTTTCTGTCCTTTACTGATCTTACAGGTGGTCTTAGCCTTTCCCCCATCGCATAAGAGAGATTGGCTCTAGGTAGCCCTACTACTATCCTAGAAAGAGTTTGCAACTGTTATGCCTTTGTAAATTACACCACAGGAAATTTAGGACAGGCTTGAGACTGGCTGTGTATCACTTTGGCACACTGGCTCTCCATCCCCAAGGAGGGAAAACACGAGACTATGAATTACATCATTAAACATGCCAGGAGCCTGTCACTATGGAACCTGGCACGGCACAGCTCGGCATATACACGGTCAGTCATAAAGCAAGTGACATGGCACCCGCAGGGGGTACTCTGCATGCAGCAGAGATCTTAAAGTTCTGGCAGTGCCTACAGGCACATTTTCTGTTCCTTTCTCTAATATCAAATATTCTTCCAAGGTCTGACAGTAGAAGAGAATTGTTTTATTCCATCATCCAAGAACCTCCTCCACGATAGGAAATTAAGAGGGAGGCAGATCGCAACGTAACATATGGAGATTTTTACACCTCAGAATTTTCTAAAATGAGAGTAAACTAACTGCCTCTCAAGTACTGAAATTCACTTGCAGAAGAAAAAGGAAGCTAGATGCCAGTTTTCGGCAGTGATTTGGGAAGGAGGGAACATGATGACCTCCGAGTGCTATTCTGATTGTGAAACAGCATGATGTAACTTCTCGCCATGACTCAGAGGAACATGACGAATGTCAGTGAATGTAGCATACAGGGAAGTGGCAGGTCCTCGGAGTCCGCGCGGTGCTGCAGGGCTTTTGTTCTTATCCATATCTTTCTACCCTCAATCCCGACACACCCCTGCCCAAGCTGGCGAGCTGACGCATTTGGTACTGAGTAGAACTCCCTAGACAACAGAAAGAAATTCTGTTTTTGTTGTTGCTGTTGTTGGGGTTTTTTTTATGCATAAGGTAGGGTTTTGTGGAAAGAATGCCTTAAGTGTGCCACTCAATGAAAATTTGGTGAATGAATGATGAATGATTTCTCAGGAGAGAACACTGCTCTTTACCACAGTTTAGAAAAGATTCCTGCCCTACACATTCACCCAAAACCCATGCTGCCTGTGCTCCTTGCCCTTCTCTGAGCATAATTTCGTGCTAGTCTTCTTGCACTTTCAAGTTTCAACTGTCTCTTCCCTGACTTCCCCACGCTAACCCATCGGTTATGCTTTCACTTAGATTTCTCCCTGTGCTGCTTTCCTTGGGTGTAATTAACCACTCCTCTTACATGCTCTTCAGTTTTATGTACACTTTTATTATACAACTTTAACATTTTATCATAACTATTGCTCCCATTTATTTCCCTAGTTAACGCTGAGGATTTTTCCGAGGACAGGGCAGCCCAGCCCCAATACAATCCTGACACGCAGTAGAAGCTCAGTAGACACTGGGGAGCTCAGCGACCAGGTGAGGCAAATTAGTGTGTCTCCTGTGACAGAGAAGAGTACACGCCTTAGGCCACTCATCTCAGTGCATTTTTTTCTACTTTGAAATTGTCAACTTTGATCTAACATCTAAAAATCCAACACCCACACAATTACTACCCGGAGGACAGGTAAACCACGAAGTTTACTGGTGGTACATATAGATTCAAACACACACCTTGAAACATCCCTATTCAATTTTGGGTATTTTATATTTGGACAGATTTTGAGAGAACCATTTGTTACCACATCAAAGGTCATATTTTTATGAGATAAATGTGTTATAATGAAGCCAATTTTTAAAAAATGAAGACTGTCAGTCGAGGTAGAGCAGCAGACAGCTTCAGGCTCTAAGTTCAAAATAATGTGCAACTATAGAGAAAATTGATCCACTATGTAATAAATTATTAGTTTTATTAGTACATAAGTACATCAGCTGTGAGCCACCATATGCACTGCAGTCCAGGATACAAAGATGACATCTTCCCATCAACTGACATTGAATCATTTCAAATACGATGATCAAAGATCAGTTTAACCCTCAATTATTAAAAACTAATTATAAGTCTGTACATTTTTACTAAGAATAGGAAGTTATAAAGGTGACCTTTGAACCTCAATCTTATAAACAATAGTTCTGTTAATGACTTGGACGGGTTTTCTCATCATGAACGCGACTATGTGCTGTTACACTATTTTCATGCTTTACTGACTCACTGATACTAATTCGAGAGGTAGTTTTTGGCATTTAAAATATTGATGGCTATTCATTCACAGGCAGGAGGAGCAGGTGAAGAGAACATTCACCACCATAGTTCCCGCCTAGGCTCACCCTGTATCACTTCTTCAGTTTTTCTGAGCCAAGACAGTCATGCCTGACAGACCTGCATAATTATTTGAGGACACTAGTGCCTGAAAGATGATTTCACATCACTTAGGCCAGTGGGAACAAGTCAAATATTTCTTTTTTATCATCTACTACTCATTTCCAACCATCAATTTATGGTAACATAAGACATTTCCAATTACATCAGAGAACAGTTTTCGAAGCAAAAACCATTAAAATTCAATTTTTAAAAGCTGAACTTTTAGAGTGCTTATCAAAGGAAACAGTGGCCTTTAGATGAGAATAACATGATGCCAAAGATATATGATATACACATACAGCAACAAGAAGCTCTATAGAAATAATTGCTCATAAAGTGGTCTTAAACAGACGTTTCTCAATGTGACTTTTTCACCTAAGATTTTTAAAACTAAGATATAAATTGCTTTTTTGTAATTTCAAGTCATTTACACTGAAAAGAGAAAGTATCTCATAGATTAGAAGTGGTCTTTAACTTTTTAATGGTTTAGCAAATTGGTAAATTGGTTGATTGAAGCTCAGAATGATTTTTTCCCAAGTCTATAGTGCTTTACATGAGATTGGTCTGTAAGTCTGCCCACAGAAACATTTAAAAATGGTAACATATATTAATTATTACTAGGTTGTATCAAGACCTAAGTACTACAATGTTATGCAAAGATCGTAATGTCCTTACACATTACTCAAAATAACATAGTGCTTTGTCAAAATTTGTCTGCATTCAAAATAACCTTTTAAATTTTCTGGCTGTCAATAAATTTTCTGACTGTGAATAAATTTATCCTAAGGAGAGATGGATCCTTTTCCTTTCTTGTGCCACAGTAGGGCTAGCACCTTCAGTAGAGACTGAGCCCGATGGAAGACAAAAGGCTGGATGCTTGCTTATCACAATGCTTTAGATACAAACGGGGTCTCGGTTTCGCGCTGAGATGCCCTGAGTATGTCTACTTCACACTGTGAGATGGGGTCTTGCTCCACGTCCCGTCCTTGCACCTAGTTCACTGACCGGGACAGAGGCGCCCACGGGGAGTGAAGAATCAAGGTGCTATAAGAGGAAAGGGAAGAAGCCGTAGTTGGCAGACTCCGCCCTGGGAGACTGACCAAGAAGGGAGGGGAGGAGATGAGATTACTTATTTCACACAGGGAGGTGGAACTACTTGTCTCCTTGTTGGGGTTTTTCTGAAAATGACAGATTAAAGAGGTTTTACCTTCCTTACCTTTCCTGGTCTCCTTCTGTTGTCTATCTCAATGTTGTTTCTAATCATATTTGCCTGCGCCACCAACAGGTGCTAAGACGAGGTGGGGAAACCTTGATGCAAACTTGGAGAAGGGGCAGTAGAAAGAGGGAAGAAAGACTAAAAGCAGAATCTACAACAGAAAGGACAGGAAATAGATTATGGCAGCAGAAAGAGAGTTCTGGATAATGTTGGTAAGGAAGGAGTAAATGAAAGTGGTAATGGAGTTATAAATTACCCCCACAAATACTGATAGAGTAACTCTCCCTCTACTCTGAGGATTGGAAGGCTGAGGGCCATGTCAGAACAATTAAATATGGTGCAGGATTGCACAGCCATGCAAGAGTGACTAACCCCCAGATGCACTAAACACATGCAATGGGAAATGCGGCAAACATTCCCTGAACTAATGGTCTGTAAATCTGAGAGGCAGCCTCCACCTTACCCCACCAACTCTATTGTGTGATTTTTTTAAATAAGTCTCTGGACTGCATTATCAGTGTGTTATGGGATTGAACAAAATTACACTCCCTCTTAAAACCCTTGCCACTCTTCCACAAGCAGCTTTCCTATTTCTTGGCTGGGCAGACACAGTTTTGCTGGATTATTAAGCAGTCCACAGAAATGATTCCAAAATGGAATGGAATGGATTGAGTCATTAAACAATAGATCCCACTAACGAGTCTTTGAAGGTAAGGGAATTCGTATAACCATGCAACTGCCTGCAGATGTAAAATTGCTATTTTCCTATTCAATAATTTCTACATGTGAAGTCTTAACCAAATTCTAAATACTAGTATTTGTATAATGAAGCCACATTATTCAAAATAGATTTAAGTAAATAGTCATAATACCCCTAATTTTACTGATAGAGTTATTCACTAGGCCAGCAGAAAGCAATTTGGGTCTCCTTTATACCCATTCTTAAAAATATTTCCCACTATAGAAGTTATTGCACAACTCCAGTATTATTAAAGTAACTTTCATTCATTGCAACATATACTCTAAAATATTTCAAATAATCTCATCCCTTTTTGTGAATCACAAAACCCTTCTGAAATTTAAACCTAAGTGAGATATGAGAATGGCTTGCTTTTCTGGCACAATATTATATCTGGGCTCAAATAGATGCTAACATTTGTTTTGGGTGGTTCCGTGTCAATCAGATTCTAATGTACCAAGTAAGGCAGGTGGATATTATTCTTAGCTCCATGTAATACAAGAGCCCACGAGTCACTTGTTACAGGACAAATATCAGGTAAGTGACAGAGCTAGGATTTCTCTGAAATCCAATTGATTAAATAGAATTACAGACATGTGTCTCTTTATGTCAGGAACACACACCAGAGAAATGAATTGTTACAACTGCTAAGTGATTTCCTCATTGAGCAAACATCAGCGTATAGTTACGCAAACCTAGATGGCAGCCTACCGTACTCCTGGGCTGTAACATGCACTCTTGGTCCTGGGTTATAAAACTGCACAGCATGTTACTGTGCTGACTTCCTTAAGTGACTGTAACACAATGATAAGTATTTGCATATCTGAACATATGGCAGTGACGTCACTAAGAATAAGGAATTTAACTCTATTAAAATAATTTTATAATGATATCACTATTATATGCATCTATTATGGACAGAAACGTCATTATGTGGTACATGAGTATACTCAACAGAAGGAAGAAATTCTGGTTCTTTTCTGTGGGTAAGAGTTGTTAATTTAGATCTTTGCCCTCGATGTTCCCCAACACGCAGAAACATGCAGCCCTTGAAGCCCTGCAGCCTACCTGGGAGTGGGGGCAGCAGGGAGTCATTAATGGGAATGGGTTTCTTGATAATCTGTCTCCATTTTCTCCCTTATCTTTAGAGGGACGCATTTAACTTAGAAGCCAGTGAAATTTGTTCTGCCTCCTCCTCGGCAAGACTGAGAAATTCAGACCATTTCATCCTCACATACTTGTGGGAAACCCCTCCTACAATGAGGCAGTTTCCACTAAAGTGGAAATGGAGGTCCATTTTTGTTTGAAGATTCCCTTATATTTTAAGGCAAGAAAAACCAGTCCACTGGGTTCATTTATATTAGAGGTATGACCTGGTTTTAGGTCAGCCTGTGTGACTCTGAGTCATGATGTTGGTAATTTAACAACAAAGATATGCCTTCAAATTGGTGAAACTAAACCTAAAAACACAGAAACCACTGGTACTGTCAATAGCTCCAATTTTCCATTTTATATCATGATGGAATAGCCATATATTGTACTCATAATATTTTGTGCAACACACCTAAGTAAAAAGATATATAACTGAAGGGTAACTATGCAAATCTTTAGCTTAAAGTACATGTTTCCTTATTTAATGATGAGACATATGAGTCACCATAGCACAAAATTAGTTATGACTGAAAGACTAGCTTTGAATAATTATATTCGTGATAAAAATAATGATATTACCATAATATAAATCTGCTCAGGAAAGGACATTACTCACATAATTTTATTGGGCGAAAAAATCAATGGTGCAATAGATGTTTCGCAGTTACTTCTTCAGACAGCGATGTAATTTTTCTTAAATATCTAAGCTTTAAAAAATTCACATCTAGTGAAAGCCTTTCATTTTTAATTTTGTTCCAAGAGAAAAATCTCAATACAAGTATTACTTCTTTTACATTAGACATTCAGATATGGTTTTTGTTAACATTAACTATGTGATTAATACAAATAGCTGCCAAGCTCAGGTTAATATTAGTGTATGGGGTTGGGGATTTAGCTCAGCGGTTAGAGTGCTTGCCTTGCAAGCATAAAGCCCTGAGTTTGAGCCCCAGCACCAAAAAAAAAAAAAAAAAGTGTTAGATATTATCATGTTCATTAAAAGAGTAATACTAATTTTCAAATTCTTTTTGGCAAAAGGGTCAAGAAATAATTTACTTGTTCCTAATACTGACAGCTTTATGAATTCTCAGGGTTTAAATGATGTATATGGGATATAAAACCCACACAAACACACATGTACTATAATCTCAGAGTCACAGAAACATGTGTTAAAATCCTGTATACTTCACTAATTAGCTGTGTGAGCTAGTGGAATTTAACAATTTCTGTGAAATACAAACACTGGTCCTTATATCTGTAGAGTGCACAAAGAGGTTACAGTCTTAACGATAGTCCTCATCACCCACACACAGTTTCCAAGACCCACAACATAAAGGAGGGAGTTCATTTTGGCTCATGTCTTGTACAGGTTTCAGTCACAGTCGGTCGGCTCCAAGGAAGAAGTGGCGTGGTGGAAGGGCTTGAACAGATGAAAACTGCTCACCTTGTGGCAAGCAGGAAGCAGAGAGTCAGAAAGGGTACTCAGAAGGGGAGGGAAGGGAGACATAACCTTCCAGTCACACCCACAGTGACCTGCCTCTTTTGACCAGGGCCCACTTCCTAACAGCAAATCAACTATAAGGCCCCTACAATCCAAACACCTTCCAAAGGCTCCTCACTATGATGGCTGGAGGCTTTAGGGGGATATCTAGA
>PVJO010028150.1:0-18585 GCA_004026905.1 Hystrix cristata
ACTGTGAAGGTCAAGGATGCAGTAGAAAAGGTCAGTGAAACCCCAGTCAGAAGCTAGACAGTCATTACAAGTCCAAATGAAATTTTGAACCAAAACCACAACTGAACTAATTTGCCACCCGAAAAGCCCCTGGCAACCTGATTTCAAGCTGAGACCATCTACACCACCAGCCGGTGAAGGGCCTGTGGTTGCCCCATCCCCTTCCATCCCTATCCGACTGGCCCAGTGCCCATGCCCAGCCCCTTGCTGGGTGAGAATCCTTCTGAAGTTGGCTCCAGGAGGGAGGTGAGAAACCGTGTCCAAGGATGGAGCTGGCTTTTAGCGGTTATTATCCTGGTCACCTTATTTGTTTCAGGGGATTTCCCTCAGGCAAGGAGATGCCCTGGAAGCTGTCTCTGTGACCCAGGATCTATTTCCTCTTTGGCAACCAGGGACCTCACCTGTCAGCGTCAGCCTTTATGAGACAAGGAATGCCCCCCATACGGCCGGGACTTCTGTCCTCCGCACAGTAGAAAGAAAGATGCCAGCCTGGGTGTCAGAAGCAGCCAGTTCTTTTGATTCCGCTGCTAACTTGGTGCATGGTTGGCAGTAAAATCAAAAGAACTCACCTCTTCTGATACCTAGGCTGGCATCTATATGGTCAAACTGAGAAACTGAGGCAGAGAAATATTTTTTTCAAGATCATAAATAAATGGGACTTGGGGTCTCCAGTTCAGAGCAAAATTCAAGATGGCGGAAGTGGCAGAAGCATGTCTCACCACATCCTTGGGCGGAATCTACCTATCGCCAAAGTTGAGCAGCAGCAAAAAGCTGAATCCTCAGAGGCACAGCGGCGACTAAATTCTCACGCCAATTTTCTTCCTTTCTGCCATAGTCCAAGAAATTCTGAAGTCAACACCACCCACATTCAAATATAGGCAGGACCACAGGAGCCAGGCACAGAGCGGCAGCTACATTTATCTCACAGGATCATCCCATCCTGAGCAGAGGGACAGTTTTCAGGGAAACTGTGCAATTATGGCTCTTCCAGAGGAGCCCCTGCCAGGTCTGGGGACATTTTCAGCAGTACGCATTTACAAAACAAAAGCACACATGCGCACATTAGCGAATCCATAACAGACAAGAGGATGTTTTACAAACAACTCTGTGCAGGACATGCTAACGCCTGATGCCTCGATGCTGTTACTCGTGTCCTCGGTGTCAGCCAAAACATGGCAAGGGTCTGACAAGCATGTGTCTGAGCAGGGTGTCCCGTGCGGTCCTGGAAGACAGAGGACAGAATCCCGGTTCTCTCCCCAGCCAGGTGGCCCAGGTAGGTTGCCTGCACCACCCACCTGATGAGATGCTCACCCGAAAGAAAGTGAAATAATTTGTCTGAAATATCAGGACCCCTCAAACCCAGAGGCTGGTTCTGGAATAGAGAAATCACCTGCTGCAGGAATCTTATGTTATTAGAAATTTAGCAGCTGGCTTCTCCGCCTAACAATTCTGAGAGTAATTTTGCTGCTTCTGGAAGTTGCTGTTATGCAGAGTAGAATCTCAAACCTTCCCAGCCTGTGAATTCCTTCTCCATGATACAGAGGCTGATTCACTTGAAGGATTTGACCTCTCTCATGCCTTAGGTAAAATTCTTTGCAAAACCACAGAACTGTCTCTTAATTTTTATCAGTGGTATGGCTTTACCTTCCCTGAAGATATGAGAAAACAATTTTAGAAGATGTATTTGGAGGAAGAACTGCTCCTATTTCATGTAATATGGAACCAATTTCTCCACTCCCAAATGAACCATGTGTTTTCCTCACAGCCAGTCATAGACTGTGAGGTTAAAATGAGTCGATACAAATAAGACTGTTTAAAACAGTAGCCCAGTTGGGCCCAGTTGGGTGTGGTGGCACACACCTATAATCCCAGCACTTGGAAGGCTGAGGCGGGAGGATCAATCGCCATGAGTTTGAGGTCAGCCTGGGCTACATAGTGAGTTCAAGGTCAGCCTGGACTATATAGCGAGACCCTGTCTCAAAATACAAAGAATAAATGCATAAATAAATAAAAATCCACCCCAGAGAAAGCTCTCAATGTATATATTAGCTTTAAAAGGCTGAAATTCAATGTGGATATGGTTGTGCACAAAAGAGGTATAAAGAGGACCATACTAACGGAAGTTAACAATTCTACCATATGAACAGATCCTAAAACAAAATCCCAGCTGCAAAGACTTATGTATATAGATGATCAGCAGAGATCTGCTTGTAATTTTAAAAAACCTGGTTTTACGTAAATTTCCAACAATGAACTGCTTCCCTAAATTTCCAACAGTAATGGAACACTTTGTGTGTGTGTGTGTGTGTGTGTGGTACCAGGGATCGAACTCAGGACCTTGTGCTTGCAAGGCAAGCGCTCTAATCACTGAGCTAAATCCCCATCCCCCAATTATGCCACTTTTCAAAAGTATGTTTATGGGCATGCTCGGTGCTGTAAGAAAACTATCTTGCAGGTGAAGAGAGATATAAAACTATTCATATAATATGATCTTGGTTATAGACACTCCAGACAAACATGCACAGAACAACTATCTCCGAACCAAAAGATTAGAAGGAAACACCCAAAATGTTAGTTGTGATTTTCTGTGTAAGATCCTTTACTTATCCCAGTATTTTCCAAATTTCATGTATGCAAAAAAAAAAAAAATGCATGTATGCAATGAGTGTGTGTTAATTCTACAGACAGAAAAACAAATGTAAGACAGTTGAGAGTCTAGTGCAATACCACAATTTTTTTTAAATATGAGGTTGCAGAGCTGGTCAGGGGGAGTGGGTGGAAGACCTCTGCATTCTGAGGCCAAGTCCACAGTAGCTGGGCACCCACTTGACAGAAAGAGGGGACAGAGCTCAGAGCTCTATCCCTTCCAGTTTGACCAACAGCGTGGATGAATAGTTAACGATCTCCACTGGGGAACACAGGAAGAAGGAAGAAGGGGGAACAGGCCGGGAGGAAGAAGAATGGATTCCACTGGGCCTGCTCGGTCCGCAGTGCCCAGAGGCACCGAGCTGCCACAGAGGCCGGCTGCAGGCCCAGCGGTGAGCCCTGCTGTCGTGGGCCTGGCTGAGGGCCCTGGCGCTCACTCAGCGGGTCCTGGGAAGGGCAGTCAGCCTGCTGCTGCGGAGGCCTGCTCGCTTGGGCTCAGTGAGACGCCTGCCTCGGTCATGGGACCCTACCCCGTACCGTGAGGGACTCGCCGTGACCCGAGCGCCATCCGTCACTGTGACCATTGTCCCACAGGGTCTTACAGCTCGACCAGCTGTGCACAACTTGCTGCTGTGTGTTTTGCGAGAAGACTGTTTTAAATAACAGACCCTCGCCTCACCTTGGCCGGTTTCCGAGCCGGGAAAGAACACACTCCATGATAGCCCTCCAACTATCACATTCTCCGCTAAATCTTCATTTTCTAGGCGCCAGTGCCCAGGTTCTCCGGTAATTCCGCATGGATCCGAGCACCTAAAGAATATTCATCCTTCTAGACCGATCGGTGCCTTACTGTCCTTTGTCGGCATCTCCTGCGTCCTCCACGGCAGCCGTGGGCTGGGGACAGGACAGGGCTGGCACTCTGCCTCCAGCTGGTACCTGGTCACGGCACATAAGAGACGCCTACTAAGTGTTCGTGTGACACTTACACATGTGCACTGCACACACGGCCTCCTCGCCCAGACCCGAGGGAAAGAGCTACAGCGCCCAGGAGGGGAGAGGAGCGGGGCGCTGGGTCCCGCTGTGTGGCCTTCCACCAGACAGCCCTTTCCCCTCGTCTCTGCTAAACAGCCGTGACCCACCCGAGGCACCAGGCCAGAGCGTGCTCAGCGCTAAAGCCAGAGTAAACAGGCACAGGGCAGACTCAGCCCTGCGAGGGCAAGAGAGCACGTTTTCACAGAAAGAAAGGGTTTCGCAGCTCCAAACCGCAAGTTGCTGATGTTCCGATCAGTATTTTCACACCATGCCCTTACATGGGCGCTAATGAGGTGCCAGGCATTGTTGGGAGCTCTTTACAAATATCTTATTTCATCCTTGTAACAACCTCCTCAGACAGGTACTATTTTTATCCCCATTTTATTTTCTCATGGTCCTCTTAGCATTCGAAGTGACTATCTTGAAATGAGGGGAGGTGGAGCTCTTCGGTGACTGAAGAAAAGGGACACAGTTCTTTTAAGTCCAGGGCACAAATGGCTCAGACTGAATGTCAGCCTTTGATCCCACAGAGCACCACACCAGTCACTGGGCACGTACTGGGCACGTACTAGGCACGTACTGGGCACCCACTGCGTGCCTGGCGCTGTCCTCCACCAGTTCGCAGCCCGGTAGAGGAAACATGCATGTAAACAAATGTATCTCCAGCCTGCGTGACTAGTGAGTGAGGATCAGGGACACAGACGTGCTGGCAGCGAGCAGAGTGCTGCTCTCTGGCCGGGCTGGAAGCCCTCCTGGAGGGCGTGAGCCTGTTCGCTGTTAACAGATAGACCAGAGTTCAAGGTGGTATGGCAGAAAGCGGTGGAGTAAGAGTCCACAGCTGCGGGGTGCTGATGCTAAGGGCTCTGGTGACACTGTTGGTAGCAGGAGGAGGAAGAAAGGGGAAGGGGCAGGCACGGTCACCGAGAGAATCATGATTTCTGTTGGGTAAAGATCATTTAAGCAGCTGTGTGTGCAAGGATGGGAAAGCCCAGAGAGCAGACTGGAAGCTGCTTCAACCAACCAACCACGAAGCAGCATGTATGGAAGCAACAGCACTGGATTCCGGGGATCTTTAGGGTCACTGGGCTTTGGACTGACTGGGGCACTGGCACAGAAGAGCAAGGTGACAGCTGGCTTCTGACACAGATGTCCGGGAGGGCAGTGTCCCAGAGCATGGCGGCGGGGTTGGGGCTGGTTTCAGGGTGAGGACAACCCCAGCAGTGTGCAGGCTTGGGAGAGCCCCTCTGGGCAGCAGAAATCATCTACGTTCCCTCGCTCAGATTCTCACTCGAGTCACCTCTGAATAGAACACGATATATTATTTCATTCTGTCCTCGTAGTGAGAACTTATCGGCCTTCGTTGGGAAGTAACAACCTTTTGAATTAGTCACCTTTGGGTAGGAAAATCATTTCCATTAATACCTCCCCTCCCACTCCACAGGCCCATCATCTCTCGGCCCTGCTGCTCCCTGAACCAAAAGCCCAGGACTTAGTATCTGAGAAGCCTGGATGATTCTGTGCTCAGGAAGAATGATCAGGGTCTATAGAAACTGGGCAGAATGGAGTCACTGACCAAAATGTCAGTGTGGCCTTGTGTCTGGCTACTGAGGAAGGTGAGAGCTTCCAACCTCTACACTTGAGAGATGGCTGTCACCCACCTCGCCATGCACTCCATAGAAAAGGCTCCTCCTGGGGCCTCTGACGTGGGTGCCTTGTCCCTGACCCACATCGGGCCATCCTACAGAGTCAGTTGACTACCTGCCTCTCCAACGGATTCATGGTCAGGGTGAGACACTTCCAAAAAAAGGCTATAAAGTGCTTCAATAAAACAGAGGTGACAGGGGCTGGGGATTTAGCTTAGTGGTAGACCGCTTGCCTAGCAAGTACAAGGCCCTGAGTTCGATCTCCTGCACACACACACACACCCCCAAAAAAAGAAGTGACATAGTAGAAACGATCTGTCTCTGAAGGTTTCCGAGAGGATAATCATCTGTCCTTCTCTGCCGAAAAGCTCCTGAGCAGCCCCGGATCCTCCAGAACCCAGCCCAGCCTTTCGGTGTCCGCTACCTGGCCGTCTCCTGTCTCCCCATGGCTGCAGGCTTCCCCACATCCGAGTGGGTCCTCATGCTGGTGCCTGGGCCCAGAAAGCCCCGCACAGACACACACAGGCCTCCACACGCTCCCAGGCCAGGATTGGGACCCGTTCCCTGAAAAGCCCCCTCCAGCCACCCTTGGCAATCACCCCACCCCACCTGAGCCCACGCTGTGTCCCTGCAATGCTCACGGGACGTAGTGTAGTGCCAGCAGTGACAACATGGGGTCACCCACAGTGCCACCTAACTAAGATGCTCTCCAGCATGAGCCACCAGTGTGACGGGGGCTGGGCTCGCCCCTCCCACGTTCCTCACTCCCTGAGCACCCCTGCAGGCGGCAGATGCCCCTCTCTGCCTGTGCCCTATGCGGCTGTGGGGAGCCCCCTGTCTGGCAGGGCTGGGAGGACACCAGGCTGAGTGCTGTCCCCGATTTTATATTGTAGAGTCGTTGGGGAGAAGACCTCAAACTGTCGGAACAAAGAAAGCGCTGCAGAAGACGGAGACCCGATTCCTGCTCTTTCCGGACCAGAGCCACCAGGGCTGTGAGATCGGGCCCCACCGCCCCGGCTCGCTGCACCAGTGTGGCTTCAACGCCTCCCAGCCCCTGGCACTCATCGTCCACGGGTGGTCGGTATGCAGGCTCAGGGCCCCTCTCTCTGCCTTCACGTGTGCCTTTTCCTTCCTAGCGGGCTGCATTGTGACAGAAAGATAGGGACTGGTAAGAATCTCAGGCAGCCTGTCTGTCAGGGTGTCGTGGTTTTCCAGGGCCTCCCACGCTATCTCAGTGGCTGTCTCTATCCCACAGTTAGCAGGCGGCAAGAACAAAATGTGTTCCAGGTAAACTGAGGCTCGGGGCCCATGGCTCACCAGGGCCTGGCAGGGACCGCCTTCCACGCAGGCTTCAAGGAGAGGGTGGGGAAGCAGAGACATGGACTCCCAGAGTCAGCTGCAGATAACAGACACCCAGACTCGCAGTGGTTCAAATAAAACCGAGATTTGTTTTCATTTCACTCAACAGCCCAAAGACCTAAAGCAGCACTGTCTAGACAGCTTTGGTCAACAAACTCAGCAAGGCTCAGGGTCCTTCTGGCCCTCACCTTCACAGTCCAAAACAGTAGCTGGGGAGCTAGCCATCACATCTTTATTCCAGGCAGCACAATATAGTTTGGAAGCCAGATGTTACCTGCACCCGAAGGTGCCTGGTGGACATTCGGTAAATGGGATGCCCACAGGCCATTAGCACAGCTCTCTGGCCTCAGTGTCTTCTCCAGTCCCCCTGCAGACCGATGCTCACATGGGGTGCCCGGGAACCCTCTTCAGAGGCCACACAGGAGGACCCCGGGACACAGGGACCTGCTCTCAGGACCTGATTTGCAGACTCCCCCTTGCTTCAAGCTCCCGAAGCTCCCGTATGGGGCAAAGGCAGACTGTGGTTCTCAGGTCGGGAACATCCGATCCAGTCCGGAGACATTTCTGATTTTCCAAACCCGCAGGTGGACGGCGCGCTGGAAAGCTGGGTGCAGCGGCTGGCGAGCGCCCTGCAGACCCAGCCGGTGAACGTGGGGCTGGCGGACTGGCTGGGCCTGGCCCACCGCCACTACGCTGTGGCCGCGCGCCACGCACGCATGGTGGGCCGGGAGGTGGCCGCCGCGCTGCGATGGCTGGAGGTGAGGCCTCCCCGCGGTGGGGACGCAGAGGGCCGGCAGGGTGGGGTCCCACAGCTGCCCCCCCCCGCCAGGGGACAGAAACCAGCCTCCCCCGGGCAGGAGCAGGACTGGCCCGGACCCCTCACCCTCCCGCACACCCTGCTGCTGTCTTCCAGGAATCGGCTCGCTTCTCCCCCAGCAACGTCCACCTGATCGGTTACAGCCTGGGCGCCCACGTCTCGGGATTTGCAGGCAGCTACATGGGCGGGAGGCGCAAAATTGGGAGGATCACAGGTAAGCGAGCCTGGAGCCGCCCGTCCCAACTCCCGGGACCTCCCCGCCTCTGCCCCCGGCCAGGGCTCCAGGCCCTCCTCTTGCACCGTCGCGCCTGCGGAGTGCGCCGTGCCGGGCGAACCGACTCAGCACAGGGGACCTGCGGGGTGGTTTCGCAGCAAGAAAGTCGTATTTCTAATCTAAACTTTGAGGCTCCAATGTGGATGAATTTGGGAGGGAAGAATCCCAGCCTTCCTTTGCTGTAGCGTACCAGCCCCCATCGTGCCTCAGTTTCCAACTTTGTGAAGCACAAGGGGCTTATTCTGCAGCCCTCTTGAGTTGAAGGAGGAAGTTTTGTAGCAAAAACCTGCCGCAGCGCCTACACCCACTCTGGAGCGGCCCAGCTACCCGGAAGAGCTGGGTGTGGCAAGAGGGTCCTTTCTCCCCTCCTCCTGACGCCAGCCTCACCCACCCCACACGGCCCCAGACTGGATTCTGATCAGCCTGTCCCCAGCCGAGTCCCCAGGACCCACCAACCCCGCAGTCATGTGCCCAGGGGAGAGGCCGGGCCCTTCCCATTGAAGTGTCCCCACCGTCTCTCGCTTCTCCTCCTACCATCGCATTCCGGTAGCTCTAGACTTCAGAATCACACCAAGGCCTCCTGTGCCTTGGGACCCTCACACGTGGTGTCCCCTGTGCCCACCACCCATCCACCCAGCCCTAGCTTACCTAGCGAACTCCTATTCATCCCTCAAAACCCAGCAGGCTAAAACAAAGAACATTTAAGATGAAAAACAGAGTTATAGCAACTTTTTTTTCAAAGAAGAACTTTTTTCTAATTACCGTAAATAATAGGTTAAGTAAGAGCATTTTCAAAAAACATCTATTACCTTCTATTACTATCCTTCATTTTAAAAAAGATATTTAACATGAGATCAACATGTGATATACTCTGTATTTTCCTGAAAGTAAGAGCAGGTCTTATATAAATTTTTGCCCCGAAAGATGCATTGGGCTTATTTTCAGGGGTGTCTTGTTGTTTTTCATGTACAATGATCTACATTTATTCGTTTATTCATGGATGAAAATCTATTTATTCAAATACAGTCAAGTTACCTTCTTCTGGAACATTGTCATAACTCTGCAAACCCCAAATTCCAGCCTGAATTTCTTGCAACTCCATTTCCTGTAGAACCATTGGCCCCCATCTCTCCTGTCCAGCTGTAGAGCTTTCCTTAAACGAGCACTTCCTGTCCATGCAGCCTGCTCAGAGTGCATCGTTACAACACACAACGTATTGAATTACGGACATTCATATGAGACAGCGCGTCTGTTTGTTATCAGGCGTGCAGGTTACCCATGCGTCGTGTCTGTACTCTGACTGGTCATTCGACACTAAGTGCATCGTTTACATAAATGTTTACCTCTCATCCAAAGGTACCCTCGTGGGTATTTACAAATACTGTACTTAGTTATGATTTATATTATCATGTATTTTAAGTATTAATGTCAATAATATTATGTACTTATATTTAATTATATAGTAATATTATTATTTTATAATTCAATACTCCCATCCTGTGTTGCAAGGGACATACTAAATGCATCCATCTGGCTGATGATCTTGCCGGGGGCTTATTTTGAGGGTATTTTGGGAGTCGCTTAGAGGGCTTACATCACAAGGATCCTAAAAAATCACGCTAGGACTTTTTTTCCAATTAGGTCTTATTTTGGGGGAAATACATTATATGTATTGACTCTCCATGATGAATGTAATTATTACATGTCTTGAACATATACTAATAGATAAAGGACAAGACAGTGGCAGACACTGAAACCGAGCGAGCATGTCGTTCCCTCATCCTTCTCTCACGTTCGTCATCTGGTGGGAACTGGAACAGCCTGGCCAGGGTCTCACCCTCGGTGCCCACCACCCGACCTCACCAGCCAGTGAGCCCTCTTGCCTCCTGTGGTCACTTACAGCCGGCACTCCAAGCGGCCCTGTCTGCTCGCTGCACCTTTGCCCCAGAATGGTGGCTGCCCTGGACCTTCCAGTGAAATGACATTAGCATCCAGAAAAGCTAGTGTGTTAGGGGAAATCACTGACAAATGCCAGCAAATAAATTCTCTCTGATGCGTGGGTTAGAACAATGGAAAATGAGCACATTGGGGGTTTTTTATGCAAATGGATGCTCCTGAAAGTAGCTGGAGAGGTACTTAAAATTGATTTGCTTAAATAAATCAGGTCTTCCCCCATCACCTTCTTTCTACCATTAGATCATCTCTACAACCTCTTTCCCCCCTAGATAATGCCAGCCTGTGTCTCATTTTCAGCACCGTGAATTACTGTGGTTTCACAGTGAACAGGTTATGGCGAGGTTTTCCTGAGAGAGACGAGGCCCTGTGTTTCTCTCCTTCCTGCATGCTCATAAATGTGTAATAGTATCAGACAGCTGAGAGCTCAATGCCTCCCTCCGCCTAACCTTACGCCCGCCTCCCCACCAGGGCTGGACGCCGCCGCTCCTCTGTTCGAGGGGACGTCCCCCAGTGAACGCCTCTCTCCAGATGATGCCGATTTTGTGGACGCCATCCACACCTTTACCCGGGAGCACATGGGCCTGAGTGTGGGCATCAAACAGCCCATCGCACACTACGACTTCTACCCCAACGGGGGCAGCTTCCAGCCCGGCTGCCACTTCCTGGAGCTGTACAAACACTTCGCACAGCATGGCCTCAACGGTGAGGAAGGGCGAGGCCTGCAGCGCTGCCCACTGCGCGCCCAGACCCGGGCCGGAGGCAGGGGGCATCGCTGAAGGCTTCGGCAAGGGTGGGGCTCGGGTGTGGCCACCAGGTCCATTCGAGGGAGGGCTGGCAGTTCCAGGCAGGCCCCTCCTCCAGACAAGCAGAGGACACCTTTGGAGTTGTGACTGAGCCACATGCAGATCCACTTGAATAGAGCTTGAACTCACAGGCACAGGGCTAAGCCTTCGCCTGCCCCGTGAGCCCCACAGACCCCACAGGACATCGCTGAGTTCTCCCAACTCGAATCTCTCCTGTTAACACCCTGTACCTCACAGCTGAAGCCAGGCGGGGCGTCCCCTGGGTTGGGGTCCCACCTCTCTCTCAGATCTCCAAGCCCGAACATTAACACATATGTCAGTAACACACACAGAATTAAATGTCAAGAAAAACAGCAGCAGCAGCACCTTCCACAGGCATTTACAATCCTTCATTTCAGTTTAAAACATGCCAGCTCCAGAGCCCCGGCCCACATCCGCCCCCTCCCGCCCGTCCTCTGCGGTGGAGCTGCATCTGGGATGACATCAGTGCCCCACCCCAAACATCAGAGTGACCGTCACACTCCCACCACGGCCCATCTCTCCTGGCTGGAGTCCCAGCCGCGGCCACCCCGCAGCCTGCTAGGAACACCCTTATCCTGCTTTCATCTCAGGGCACCACCCCTGCCGCCGGCCTCCCACTTTGCCATTTGCTAACCTTCAAAGTGATGCAACCCAGTGTAAGCATTCAAGTGGCCCGACTTGCGGTGGTGATGGAGGGATCTCAGTTTTCTTGTTTGAAAGTGTCCCCAGCCCGGGGCAGCTCTCCCAGCTGCACCTGACCTGATGAGGGCTTCCCGCCTGCTGCTACCGGCTGGGTGAGCACCAGAGAGTTAGTGAAGGTCCTTGAAGCCCTGTGGGCACAGCGGAAACGCTCAGGGAGTGGATGAACCGAGGACCCTAGAAAGAAGGAAAAGTCAAAGGTCATGATAGATAAACCTAATAAGTGTTCCTCTTCTGGCCTGGCAAGCAGGGCATGTCCTGAATCCAACCACTGTGATCTGGGGGATGCAATGGCCAAATCAGGACACGAGGAAGGTGTTGTGGGAGAGGCCTTAGCCTGCACCAGGCCACCAGCATGCCCAGGAGGATCTCACTGATCTGGTTTTATTAAGCAAAGAAAGCAAGGCACGGTGGTGCACATTTGTAATCCCAGCACTCTGGGAGACTGAGGCAGATAACAAGTTCTAGCCATCTGGGCAATTTAGCAAGCCCCTGTCTCAAAATTTTAAAAAGGAGTGGGGCTGTAGCTTAGTGAGAGTATCCCTGGGGTCCGTTCCCCGCACTGCAAAAAATAAAGGGGGGAGAGAGAGAGAGAAAAGGAAGAAAAAAGGCACCCCACACAATCTACTCCCACCAGCTCGCCCTCCTGCGATGATTTTACTGCCACGCTTTCTTAAATAATTCGATCTTTTCCTGGTGATGTGGGGCACCTGTAAGAGTACCTGCTGCGCCACACTGTGCCACAGAGGTCCTCGAAGCCCACAGTGCCCAGGGATTTACCCTGACACAACCGTCTCTAGTTTTCTATCAGTTGTGACATCCCACTCTCACTGGGAATGGACCTCAGCAATCCCACCCGCCCCCATGTGCCACCTCTGACTGACTGGGGACTGAGAAGCCAGAGGACCCTCTGAGCTAAGGCCACCCAGGGCTCCGGGGTGACCCTGTCCTCCCACCTGTGTTCCAGCCATCCCCCAGACCATAAAGTGTGCCCACGAGCGGTCCGTGGACCTCTTCATCGACTCCCTGCTGCACAAGGACATGCAGAGCACCGGCTACCAGTGCAGCGACATGCACAGCTTCAGCCAGGGCCTGTGCCTGAACTGCAAGAAAGGCCGCTGCAACTCACTGGGCTACCACGTACGCCAGGAACCGTGGACCAGGAGCAAGAGTCTCTTCCTGGTGACCCGCGACCAGGCCCCCTTCAGAGGTGAGTGCCAAGCGGCCCCTCCATGCCCAGCCTGGGCGTTTCGTGCCTAGTCGTTCCCTAAGGACCCACAAATACCAGGTCTGGGGAGCACAAGCAGGCTATCGCCCCCCCACATCCTGCACCTGCTGGCATTTTACAGGAACAGCAGACACTCCGACCCCTGGGCTTCCCCAGCAGCCCAGCACGGTGGGCAGCGCTGGTCATTCCCTGGTTTTATTGAAGAGGAGGAAGCAGGACTCTGTTGGACACCCTCCGCTCTGCAGCCTGTGCGGAGGCCTGGAACAGGGCTGACTCCCTCCCAGGAGATCCTGTTTCTCTGAACTTAGCAGCCAGGTGTCCCTGATGCAATCCACGCAGGCCCAGAGCAAGTGACAGAGCCAACGCGGGCAGCAGACAAGCATGATGGTGTCTGGGATTAGCTGGCGCAAGTGCATGTCTTTCCCCAGTGAGGGACCGGTGTCCCCCACCCCACTGTCTGTCCTGTAGGGTTGGAGGGGCAGCCTGCCGATTACAGACTCGTAGTTAGCCTGCTCCTCTTCTAAATGGTGGTGTCACCTGCAAGATTCAGCTCTCTGATAATCACATTCTTTGGACCTGTTTTCATCCTGGAAGCCCAGTACAGCACAGAGCTGTCTGCCGCCCCCATTGTACACATGGGGAGACCAAGGCACAGGGAGGTTTCCCTGGGGTGAGGCAGCATTCAGAACCCGCACCTCTAAATAAGGAATTGAGCCATTTCTATCTTATAAGCCACCCCCGATCTGGGGGGGCACAGGAAGAGGGCAAGGGATGGATTTCTCCTGAGTCTGCGGGAAGAAATGGGGTCATTTGTCACTTTCCAAGGCTGACCTGGGAGCTGTCTCTGAGGGGCGAGGCCTGGAGGGGAGGAGAGAGAAGTACCAAGGAAAAGGAGCCTGGATATTAAGAGCAGGGGCACCCTGCCGCCGGCCACAGGGTCCAGCTTTTATCGACGCAGCAGCAGCATCTCACCCACCAGCCCACGACACCAGAGCAGTTGTCCTCTGAGCTCAAGCCGGGCCTACCTCAGGGACTCAGTGGAGACCAGCAGGCAGTGGGTCCCTTGGGGCCCACCTATATTTGTGTCTCCATTCCAACCATGTATCTTGCTCCAGGGACTTCCGGCGGGGACAAGAACTGTGTGGCTACAGGACTGATAGCAACGCCCCCTGTCCTGCCAGAGGTCTGCCGTGGAGCTGGGGACCATCCTGCCCCGCTCCCCCCGGGGCTCCTGGCTCTGCTTCATCCCCTCCAGTGAGCAAAGTCCTTCTCTGCCCCACCTAACTTCCCTCCCCAGGGAGTGGTGTCCCTGCAGTCACCTTGAAGCGCCCTGGGAAGGGCTGGAAATGACACCCTAAGAGCTGCTCACTCTTAGGGCGCTGCAATCTGTAAAGTGTTGTGCCGTCCGCCCTGGCGCTGTTAGCCACATGTGGCTGTTCAGATCTAAATCTAAATGCGATAAATGAAAGAAAACCAAAAGTCCAGTTTCTCAGTCCTCCTGAACGCCTTTCACGGGCTCAAACATGTCACAGCTGCTGCATCAGAGAGCACAGCAATAAACCATTTCCACCCTCATGGAAGGTTTTACTGGTGGTGGGGTATGAGCCTTTTAATTCCACCATTGTGGCCACAGTCAACCCCCACCTTGGCCCCAAACCTCTTTTGGTGGCATTTTGATGACTGTGTGTAGATGCCTGAAAGAGCAGGGTGGCCCAGCGCTTGCGCGCCCAGCGTACATCTTCCAAGGACAGCTAATTGTACTGTGCAGCTCAGTCGGGCAAGATGAACGTCACCTCCTGGTTTCACAACAGATGACTAATCTGGCCTGCAGTCCTCTGGCTTCCAAGATATTTTGAGGAAACCATCAAAGGATCCATTTTCTACACCCATATCCCAGAACTCGGGTAAACATGGCTATGGCTGCAGCAGTCGCTGTAGAGGACTGAGAAGCAGGTGCCCAGGGAGGAGGTGGCGGGCGGCCCGCTTCAGTCCTCACCCTCACAGAGCCTGGAGTGAAGGGTGCCCGGACTAAGCCACCCTCAGCAGTGGGACCAGGTCACCAGGGAGGGCGCTGGCACCGCTGGGGACACTCTGCTGGGCGTGAGGTCTCATCCAGTCCTTGCAGCCACCGAGAGACAGACAGGGAGGCAGATGCTAAATCTTCCTGCACACACGTGGACACTCGGAGAGGCCGAGTCCTCCATCCAGGATCGCTGGACTTGGGAGCAGCCAGCACAGCACCCAGTCCCAGCTCCCCAGATCCCACACCCTGCAAAGCTCGGGTGTGGGACTGAGCCCCACCACCAGGCGACCTTGACTGCGAGGGCCCTCCTGCCATTCCCACGTCACTCTCCCTGGGCTCCCCCGCCTGCACGTCCAGCTCCTGTGGCTTGCTCTAGCCGAGTCCAGAGTCACTGCCGCTCCAGCTGGTGAGATGACAGCCTGGCTGGGACTCAGGAGTCCATCTGCCTTTGGCTCCACCTGACTCCTCCTCTTGAAGGTTCACACTGACTCCTGGAGGAAACAGCGAGGGAACCCGGGCTCTCGATGGGGATGCAGAGTGTCAGCAAGCTGGGCTTTGCTGCTGCCACTCCCGTGACCTTGACCTGGTGACAAAACCAACGTGGGCCTCGCAACGAAGCAACAGGTGGGAACGGACCACCAAACACAGGGACCTCAGCGCAGCATGGAGGGATCCATGCTTCTGTGCAGGCGCTCCCCAAAGTCCTTCAGAGAGCACCTGACTCCACCCTCACCTCACAGGTGGGGAAGCTGAGCTCCAGAGTGGCCACAAATGTGGAAGACAACAAGACTATGTGGCAGAGGATGACGCACTCTCCCACCCCACAGGCAGCACCCACGGAAGGAGCCAGCAGCTGGAGGCCAGCGACGGAGCCCTCCCTGCCGTGCACAGAGCCTCCTGTCTCCACCCTGGCGACAGCAGAGACAAGCGTCCCCTCTGGTGGTGTCAGGGCACCATGCATCGGCCATGATGATACACCCAAGCACAGTCACCAGAATGAGCACGTGCACATGCATACACACGCCCCACAAGCCACCAGTCTGTTCTTCTCCCCTTGTGATGGCATCCACCCCCAGCATCTCACTCAGGCCCCACAGCCTCGGCCTGAGCTGCCAGGTCTCCAGCTTCCAGTCCTGAGTGTTTTCTTTTGTTTGGTTTGAAAGCATTTTCTCTTTCCACTCTAATTAAACTTCGTGCTTATTGTAGAAAACATGGATCATGCAGAAAGGCAAGAGGAAGAGAATAAAATTGCTTCTTGTTCACCAGAGTTAAGCACCGTTGGTATTTCTGGGAATTCCCCTACTTATGCAGATTCTGTTTTGTACAGTTGGTCTCATACTAGATATCTCATGTTCTGCTGTGCGTTTTTTTTTTCTACTCCTTCATAAGCATCAAAATCTCTCCAAAAATACCTCTTTATGGCTTCTTAAATCACTCGGTTGGGAATATGAACCGAGCTTCAGCAGGCTGGCTTGTGGTCGAAGCGTCGCCAGGTAGCAGCTGCAGAATGATGGGAGGCTCACCTGATCCTCCACTTCTTCCTTCGTAAAATGATGTAGGAGGGAAGCTGCAGCGCACGTCTTGGGAAGTTTATAGAGTTGTTGTAGAGAGATGAGAGTAGTCACATAAAACAGCTCAGTGTCTGCGACATAGCAAAGCATCAAATAGTAGATGTTGGAATTACTATTAGGTGGCATGGTGGTGTGTGCTTGCTGCCCCAACTACTCAGGAGGCTGAGACAAGAGGACCACATGAGTCAAGGAGTTCAAGGCCAGCCTGGGCAACATCGTGAGGCACTATTTCAAGGAAGGGAGGGAGGAAAGCAAGAAAGAAAGAGAGAAGGAGAAGGAGAAAAGAAAGAAAGAAAGAGAGAAAGAAAGAAAGAAAGAGAAATTAATTGTCATTAGCCTGTAAGTCATGCCTCTATTACTAAATATTTAGGGTGTTTCTTATTTGTTTTTAAATAAATAATTGTTGTGGCATTTTAAAATTTAAGTCTCTTTCCACATTTCAACTTTTCCCTTAGGGTACATAAAGCTACTGTCCCCAGTATAACCCTCTCAAATTTCAGTGGAACCAGGCTGCCTGCCCAGTTGTGCTACTTACTACAGGACACAGTCCTCAGCCCTTCCCAGATTTCCTTTTGTGAAGTCTCGCGGGTGTTGGGCTACTTTGTCCAGGCACGAGGATCCGCGCAGTTGTTAGCCCGAGGCTCTTGGCCGAGGCGAGCACTCAACCCACAAACCAGCCCTCAGTGTTCGGTACTGGTGTCAGCCTAAATTAGCATTTGCTGCTTTGGCCCCTTAAGGAAACCCAAGAGACAGCATCTGCAGACACAAGAGTGGCCACCTCCAGATCCAGTCTGGAGGCCTGGTGTAGGCCAGGACGGGATGGGGTGAAGCAAGTCCTGCCCGCGAAGTGCAGAAGCTGGTGGGCGGGGAAGCGCAGCCAGGCTTGCGGGTGGCCGGCAAGACGATGGATTTTCCCATGGAGGCCAGGGCAAGGTGCCAGATGCCTCCACCTAAGCTCCCCGACAGGACTCTCTACGGCAGGCTTGACGCCCCAGTCCCCAGGTAACCTCCATCTCGCTAGAAGTTGGTCCAAACCCTGCCAGATGCCTCCGAACAAAGTGTCAGTTTATCCCCGCAGCAAATACGCAGTGAGCAGACCAGAAATCCCCTTTCCTGGCCCGAGGTAGACACCATGTTCCCACCATCCCAGATGTGGGCCCAGAATCCATCTGAACACAGGGCTCTAGGCCATCACCCCAGTCGGAGCTGACATGTCAGGACACACCATATTGAAGAGCAAGAGAGAGAAGTCCAAGCAGAGACTGGCTGTGGTGTGACTCTGCAAACGGCCCCCTCACTGGCGGTGGGAGTCCAGGATAAGCCCAGACTCTCAGAGCCTCTGGGTAGGTGCAGGGTGGCAGGGAGCCGAGCCTGCCAGGCGACCTTCAGCCAGTCACTGCCACGAGCTGAGCAGTTTTCTTACTCATACCGTGGGGGCGACAGCAACAGCTCTACCTCTCAGGGTTGTTACCATGAACGGAAGAGGCAACACCGGGCACACTGCCCAGCAATGCCTGTCTCCTGGCCAGCTGTTTGCTTTTGGTGATTAAATGCAGATGACCGCCAGCAGAACTTGCCAGGCCCGGCCGTGTTCCAGAACAGTGGCAGGTGTGTCGCCCCACACCCCAGTGCAGAGAGATGTCTGAGGCCTGTGCGTCTTCGCTGGTCTCCACTCAGCCGGAAACGGTCCCGGCACAGAGACAAGAGTACACTGGAGAGTGTCCTCTCTCACCAGGCCTTCCCCTCACCGAAGGCCACCCTGGCCAAATACATGGAAACTCCAGAAACCCGCAAGCACCGCACACGCTAGACTCCAGTTTTACCACTATTTTTTTCTTTTTCTGAAGTGCTGGGGATCGAACCCAGGAGTACAGATGCTAAGCAAGCGTTCTATCACTGAGTGACACCCAGCCCCTTACCATTACTGTATTACAGACAAAATGTAAGTCCCACATAGACATTTAGGGTAGAGAGACAAGGAGGATGATAAAAAGCATTTATAATCCCACGGTTTATGGGGCACATATTGGTTGACATTTTGGTATCTATCCACCTAAATTTTTCCCCCGCATTTTAAAATTTCAAAATATATGGGATTTTGCTGGGCATGGTAGTATACCCCTGTAATCCCAGCACTCAGGAGGCTGAGGCAGGAGGATCACTATGAGTTCAAGCTGGGCTACGTAATGAGTTCAAGGCCAGCCTGAACTACATAAGACCCTGTCTCAAAACAAAACAAAAAAATATATATATATGATTTTAAAATTAAGAAGTCCTTGGTTGATTTCTTGATAATAGCTATTCTTTCTGGAGTGAGATGATATCTTAGTGTTGTTTTGATCTGCATCTCTCGAATGACCAATGATGTTGAACATTTTTTCATATATTTATTTGCCATTTTTATTTCTTCATCTGAGAAATGTTTATTCATTTCAGATGCCCATTTTTGGATAGGGTCTTTAAATTTGGGAGGT